>CM029781.1:23457443-23706596 GCA_017562165.1 Ectropis grisescens | reverse complement strand
TGCACGATGGTTTCTGAAAGACTCTACCTACCTAGTCGTACGCTGCGTTGTGCAGACACCGCGCGTCTTAATAAATTTGCATAATTAAATTTATAAGTTTTGGTTATGTAAGTTTTCTTTAACATTTATTATTTGACTTATATGTTTGTACATACTATATTATGACCACCTAAAATCACCTCTTCGATTGTCATTAACAACTCGTCAGTTAGCATGTATTTATTGAGTTTCAATAAAGATTTCAACAATTTTATGCGAAAAGTATTGGTTACATTAACACGACCATTAGGACCAGTTTTCTAATTTTCACCAGCTAGTAACAAGACTTACAACAGACAAGACGTTAATGTAGCTTGTACTTCACCTAAATTATTCACTGTGAGCTATTAACAAGTTATGTAAAAACAATTCTATTTTGTTGTCAATAAATCCTACTTAGATCTATTTCATATTGATTGCACGTTTGGTTTGGAAATAATGTTGGTAATTTTAAAGTCTATCGATTTTCTTGAAACAAGTAATTATTATAATCACTATTCTGATATAATTGTTAGACAATCTTGCTTTGCCTGCAGGAACTTGAGACCGAATACCCATTTTTCGATAGATTTTCTCGTTTTATATTTATACTCAACACCACCATCAAATAATTTACCTAAAAAATATGAAGTCTTAGACGTTTAAATTGTTTTTTATTGCAGGTCAATACTCTTCAACAACTTCAAAACGTAGCATCATACGGAATGTTAAAGAAAAGACTTGAAAAACACGATCTTCACATTCATGCTTTATGGTTTGACATCTACACTGGTGATATTTATTACTTCAGTAGACGCGCAAAACAATTTATTATTATCGATGAATCTACTTACGAAATTATTCTAGCAGAAGTTCGTAGATTTTATTCTTAGTTGTGTAAGAGCACATTCGTAGTGCTGATTTGACATAACATTTCAGACTTGTGTTAGGTCTATGTATTTGACTTGTTTCTGTCGGGTAAGATATTATATTGACATACATACCTACTGTATACTAGTAGAAGTAATTTGACGCCTATCGACTTTTTACAGCAGACTGAAAGAAATATGTGGAATATTATATTAGAAAGGCTGAAAAGTTGGTAATGGATTTAACAAAATAGTTATTTTTTATTAGTTTTATTTTCGTTGACATGTGTGAACTACAAAAAACTTATCTTCTTCTAAACTCTTTCACAAAAAATTAACCTCATCGTATAAATTACCTACACATACCTATACAAGGGACCAAAGTAAAAATAATAAGCATGAATTTTTATGTCTACGTCAAAAATATTTTTCATGAATTTACGATTAATGTTTAATCGGCGACTTATTGAACATAAGGCTATTTTAACATTTTTATAAGGTTATACATTGTCAACTATGTAATTTTAGATTTTAAGCTTGTGGTTATTTAATCGTTATTACTTTACTTTAAAAAATCTGAAAAGTCAAATCACAAAAAGGTAACGAAATGTGTGATTACTAATTAAAATAATAGTCAAGACCTTAAAATATTGTGTGATATCTCTTGAAAAATAAGAGTTAGGCATAGTTACGCATATTCCTAAAAATATTTGTAAATTGTTAAGACATTAGTAGTTCGTATCATATATTTTTTTGTTTTGTATTGTGTTGGTTTTAAAAAAATATTTCCTGATATCTGGTTTTCCTTTACACAACGACGACATTGTGACGACAAGCGACACGCTTGTCGTCACAATTCCACCATAACCATCCAAATCAATCCAAAAATAGCGTGCTAAAATACTAATACTAAAATTTACTAAAAAATTAAAACTAAATAAATATTAAGACATACATAGTGCCACCCATAGGATTTTTGGGTGAAATCTTCTTTTGGTGTACCATATACCTATTTTATGTGGGCTTGAATGAAGCTCAGCGATATGCTCGGAAAGGAAAGAAATCCTCGGGGGAACTCGGAACTATTACATGAGTCATAAATCGTTAAGGGTAAGTTTTACATAAAAGTTGACTAGAAACAAAAGATCCAAAATTTTATTTTCTACGATAATAGTGTCTGTGGTTTATACCCTAAGCGGCATGGTCAAGCACCATCTTGAAGAAACGTATATATCTCTATCCCTCGGTATCTTGAAACTATGTACTTTCGGGCAAAAGTTATAGAAACTATCTTTGTAGAAAATGTCATTTCACATCTTTTGTTTTCTATTTAACGAACCAATTAAACTAATATTTTAAGAGTTATCGGCCGCCATAGAAAAACTGGTTCAGGAAATAAGCAACAAATCGTAAACGGTGAATTGTGGAAAAAAATGTACAGAACAAAAGATGTAAAATTATATTTTCTACAATAATGATTTCAATAATTTTTGCCCTAAAGTGCATAGTTTTAGAGATATCAGTCAAAACGTTATTTCATGATGGCGCCTGAGGCGAATTATTGATCACGGAAACTTGCACTAAATTGCCGGTCCAATATAAATAACTGCTCTTGAAGGCGAAACCATGGAGGTCATTATTGTAGAAAATATAATATTGCATCTTTCGTTTCCAGTAAACTCTTTTAAACTAACAAACAAACTAACCGTTTATGATATATGAGTCATTTAATAGTTCCGAGTTTACCCGAGGATTTCTTTCATTTACGAGCGTGACGATGAGCTTCGTTCACAGCCCAAGAAAATATATGTATGGAGCGTCAAAAAAGTTATCATTTCAAAAACTAGTATTTGTTATTATTTCCACTACTTATTCAATATCAGTTCTGTAACGACATAATATTTGTGAACAATTAAATATTACCTAAATTATGGTTAAATGACAATATGATGATGATGACGCGTGGAAAATATCGAGAAGTCGATAGTTTTTGGAACAGTCTTATCCATCTCAAGCGCAACTCCATTTTTACCTACTCACAGCACGATATCGTTTTGGGTGTGACACCGCACAATGGGCCTGTTCACACCTAAAACGATATCGTGTCGAAAGTAGGTAAAAATTGAGTTGCGCTAGAGATAACACTGTTCAAAAACTATCGACATCTCGATATTTTCTACTCGTCATCATCATCATATTGTCATTGTAACTTGTAACTATATTTTCAGCTGATATTTAAGTATATCCTATATATCGTTACAAAACTAATATTAAATAGTGGAAATCATAACAAATACAGTTTTGAAGTGCAAACTTCTTTTGACGCACCACACATATGTGTCGTGGGCTGTGATTGAAGCCCATCGTCATGCTCGTAAATGACAGAAATCTTTGGGTGAACTCAGAACTATTAAATAAGTAATACTAATACTGGAAACGAAAGATGCAATATTATTTATTTTCTACATTAATTACCGTGATCAAGAATTAGCCTCAAGCCATCGTCATCGTTTTTCAAGATGGCATCTTGAAAAACGATTTCGGTCGATATCTCGTAAACTATACCCATTACCCCTATTACATACCCTAGGTGAAAGTCATGAAGGTAATTAATGTAGAAAATAAATAATATTGCATCTTTCGTTTCAGTATTAGTATTACTTATTTAATAGTTCTGAGTTCACTCAAAGATTTCTGTCATTTACGAGCATGACGATGGCTTGAGGCTAATTCTTGATCACGGAATCTAGCACTAAATTGCCGATTCTACATTTTTTTTATCAGATTTAAAATCACTTGCTGAGCATAACGTTCACTTGACGAACCTGAGATTCTTCGGTCGGAGGTGGAAGACGCTATCAGAGTCAACATCTATGGGGAGTTTATCATGCGCAGAGTGTCAAAGTCAAAGTCAAAGTACTTTATTCATAAACTAGCTTTTACCCGCGACTTCGTCCGCGCCACATATTTATTAAAGTAATTGAGGCAGTACCTACTCGTATGTCTACTACCATACAAATTCACATTTCGTAATCAAAATCGGTCTAAGTCAAAGTTTTATATTTAATAAATGTACAATTAACACGACAAATTAGGTACAAAAAAACTATGATCTCAAAAAAATAATCAAAAACAGACTTTAATTTAAAATCATATTGGGACGGTTCACCAAATTTTATTAGAGTCTATTAGTAGATATTAGTAGATATGACGTCTGATTACATGAACGCAAATTTTAGTTTGTTGTTCATATTTCAAAAACCGCCGCACTGATTTCGATAAAATTTATATGACCACCTCTGAACTATAATCTACCAACCAAAAAAATAACCATCTAAATTGATTCACAATTGGAAATACAACTGGATTGATAACCTCCTCCTTTTTTGAAGTCGGTTAAAATAGCATACAAAGAGTGCAAAGATCCTTCCATGCACACTTTTACTCCTCATTTCCACTCTTTTCAACTCTTTTCTGTGATAAAAGTCGCCGTTGTCCTTTCCTAAGTCCATGCGCGGTCCGAGGGGGGGTCACGGGGACATGACCCCCAAAATCGTATACGTCGAACAAAAATCTAAGAAAATTAAAAATATCTAATAGTACATAGACTATTTTTAACGCGGGAAAACAACTAGAACAGGAACTACGAGGGTAAAACCTTGGGGACTACTAGTAAAGTATTTTTTGCTCGATTTATTGTATGACTACTTGTGACCCCCCCCAAAACCTGAGGCTGCGTACTAGTGACCCCCTCCAAAATTCGAGGCTGGGACCGCGCCTGCCTAAGTCTAGTCTATCTGTGCACCAAATTGTAACAATTTCTTTAAGTGGCTTAGGCGTGAGACGGTAACGGACAGAGAGAGTTACTTTCATATATATAATTTCATATTAGAATTGAAAACAGGTGTTCCTGATCATTTTATAGGAGGCAGTTGTAAAGATTACCGAAAAGTAATACGTTTACTCCTCCAAAAACTCATTTTCACAGTTCTTAACTTGCCTTAATCGATCGTCCATCATGCATAACATTTGATAAGACACCATTCATTCATTTGATACCCATATTGATGGGATTAATAAAACATAAATTATCCGCCATTTTGTAGCGGCGGCCATCTTGAATTTATAATGATAATGAATAAACATAATTGTATTGTCACCAAAATCCAAAGTGTATACAAAATTTCAGATTAATCGGTTGACAGGAAGAGGGTGAAATTTGAATTACTAAATTTGACCCAAGAATAAATAATAAAAAAGAAACCCCAATTCCAACCCCCGTAGGTACAGTTCGAAACTACAAAACTGCTAAAACATACATTTTATGGTTTCGTGTTAAATATCTAGACGTAAAGTTTCATAGTTCTTCAACAATGACGAAGTTTTCCATATAAACTTTCATCCCTTATTTTAACCCTTTCAACCCTTTTTCGGAACAAAAGTAGCCTATGTCCTTTCTCGGGATCTATTTTATCTATGTATCAAATTTCATCAAAATCTGTTGGTTGGTTTAGGCGGTAAAGACGGACAGACAGACAGACAGACAGAGTTACTTTCGCATTTATAATATTAGTATGGATGTACAATTTACACGTCAATTATTAAAAAACAAAAACAAAAGAAAGAGCATACAAATTGTATACATTTTCAAAGTTTGAAATGACTACTTTGCTGTATTATAACAATTATTGTACAGAAAACTGTCAAGCATTATGCGAGTATAATATGGTTTTAATACAAGTGTACTGACCGACACCTAGCTTCGGTACCACGCACGCTTATCAACAGAGCGTTGAGACTATGCGATCAACAATATCTGGAAACCGAATTAGACCATTTAAAGGTGTACTCGAAGGTAACGGGTTTAGCTGGAAACAAGGGTGGCGTATGGCGAATACATCGTCGAGAACGGGTCCAGCTTCGGTGGAGAGGTCACCCGCGTACCTGCCATATATCAAAGGAGTGACGGACAAAATTGGAAACTTGTTACGCCGTAGATATTGCATCAAGACAATGTTTCGTCCGCTCAGACAGCTAAGGCAAATGGTACGCTCTCCAAAAGACAAAGACCCTTTGGGTGTTCCGGGAGTGTACATGATTCCTTGCGATTGTGGCATAAGTTACGTAGGGGAAACACGGAGAAATGTGTCCACAAGACTCACGGAGCACATACGCGCCATGAAAATGTAGATGTTAACGGCTCTGCGGTGGCGGAACATGCTCTTAGGTCGGACGCCCAACATTTTATTCGATTCGATAAGGCGGAGGTCCTGGCACGGGAGAAGTTCTTTGTACCCCGTAAGGTCAGGGAGGCCATCGAAATCGGTAAGCGTACGACCTTTAATAGAGATGGAGGATGGCATGTGCCGCCCGCTTGGAAGCCGTGCCTCCATAGTGCTCGGTATGGTGTTCGCGATATGAGTGAAGACACAGTGAGCTCAGTGTGCTGCAATGTTCCCGACTCGCAGCTTACTAGTGATGAAGAGTTCGAGTGTATACCTGCGCAACCTCTCGCACCCCTCACCTGCACCCCCGCAACAGCCGTTGAGCTTGCGTGCGCGACGTGCGGCAGCCCGCAGTGCCAAACGGGCAGCCACCGCGCGTGTGCACTCGCCTTGAAAAAGGCCGCCGGACGCGGCCGAAACTCGAGTCGGATTGACCGACCGTATATACGTGAGTGTCCCGTTATCCAATTAAATAAGTGTACTGACCCATGTCAAATTTATTTATTTACATTTTATGGGAACTTTGCCATCACTCTCTAAAAATTCGCTGTAACTATAAAAGCTTGATCGATAAGCCAGCACTTTAATCTGTTTTTGAAGCTGCCAAAACTTGGGGCTGCTATAACTATATTCGGAAGAGTGTTGGAAGGATGGGGGAAGGGATTTCCGATAGGAGGGAAACGGATTTCGAACCTCAGATATGCAGATATGAGAACACGGTCCTTTTATCGACGTCTGTGGAGGATATGCAAGAGCTGTTCCAAAAACTCCAGACGCAGAGCAACCGGATGGGTCTCGCGGTAAACAGGAGCAAGACGAAGCTAATGGTAGTAGACCGTACCGGAAAATTACCCAGCACAAGTAACATTATCCCTGGGGTTGACATTGTGGATCACTATGTTTATCTGGGTGCTCTGATCTACGACGATGGCAACTGCGTATCAGAGATAAAGAGGCGTATTGGCATGGCTAGGGATGCGATGACCCGACTGAATGTCATCTGGAAGAAAAGAGGTATAACCGTCACCACTAAGATCCGGCTAGTGCGCGCTCGAGTGTTCCCAATATTCATGTACGGTGTGGAAACATGGATAATACGAGCCCGAGAAAGGCAAAGGATCGATGCATTCGAGATGTGGTGGTGGAGGCGGATGTTCAGGATACCCTGGACCGCTAAGCGCACCAATGTATCGGTCCTTTCACAGCTTCGAGTCCAAATACCGCCTGTCTACAATCTGCCAGCTGCGCATTTTGTCCTATTTCGGCCACGCAATGAGAAGGGGAGATGACAACCTTGAAAAGCTGATCATAGTTGGAAATACGGAGGGTAAACGAGCCCGGGGAAGATCCCCAACTAGATGAAGCGATCAAGTGAGAGGCTCTTCATCAACCAAGTTCTGCACGGTCGTCAGAGACGCGATGAGCAGACACCGGTGGAAGCAGATGATAAAATCTAGGAGTAGAGCATCCACATCCAGCGATGACCACGATCCTCAGCCATGAGGGAGCGACCACAGAGAGAGAGTGCTGAGCATAACATCACAAAATGCTGACAGATCTAGGTGGAGCCTTAAGCGCCATCTTGAAAAATTGGGTTTGGTCGATATCTCGGAAACTATGCACTTTCGGGCAAAAATTATGGAAACCATTATTGTAGAAAATTTAATTTTGCGTCTTTTGTTTCAGCCAAGCTTTTTTGTAGAACTTACCGTTTACGATTTATGGTTTATTTCATGAACCGGTTTTACTATTGCGGCCGATAACTCTTAAAATATCAGTTTAATTGGTTCGTTAAATGGAAAACAAAAGATGCAAAATGTTATTTCCTACAATAATGATCTCAATGACTTTCGCCTTAAAAGGCATAGTTTCCGAGATATCGTTTATTCAAGATGGCGCTTGAGCCTCCACCTAGATCTGTCAGCATTTTGTGATTTTATTATTGTAGAAAATTTAATTTTGCATCTTTTGTCTTAGGCAATGTTTTTTATAGAACTTACCGTGGACCACTTATGGCTTATTTCATGAACTGGTTTTCTATTGCGGCCGATAAATATCAGCTTCATTGTTTCGTTAAATAGAAAACAAAAGATGCGAAATATTATTTTCTACAATAATAGTTTCCATAACTTTTGTCCGAAAGTGCATAATTTCCAAGATACCGAGGGATAGAGATATAAACGTTTCTTCAAGACGGCGCCGGCGCTTGCCAATGCACTTCAGGCTAAAAATCACAGATACTATTGTTGTAGAAAATAAAATTTTGGATCTTTTGTTTCTAGTAAATTTTTGTGTAAAACTTACCGTTTTGTAATGACATATCGGATATACTTAAATATCAGTTAAAAATATAGTTACAATATGACGATGATGACGGCTGGAAAATATCGAGATGTTGATAGCTTTTGAACAGTCTTATCTATCTCTAGCGCAACTTCAGTTTTACCTACTTTCGACACAATATCGTTCTAGGTGTGAACAGGCCCATACTCTAAAGCCGAACGTCCACCGCCGGCTAAACTAAATGAAAACTAAACTCAGTGAACTAAGCTAAGCTAAACTAGAACTAGTTGTCCGTCCACCAATAAATAAGCTAAAACTACGTTAGTGATGGCCAGTTTGTGCTAGAACGTCGAGTTAACCGGACGTGATATGGAAGACGACACGAGCAATGACGAGACTTTAGAGGAGGACTATCGTCATAGGAGAAAAAGATTGATTATTGCTCATTTTCTCATTGCACCAACCGCGCACGAACGCTCACTGTACAAACACGTTCGAACAACACTATCGACAGGCGTCAGAGGGGTAAGGCAAGGGGGGGTGAGAGGCGCTTAGTTTAGCTCAGTTAGTTACGGATCGGCCGCACAACTAAGTTAGTTCCACTTAGCTGGGGCATTTCACGTAGCTTAGCTGGCATAGTTTGCGGTGGACGCACATGTATGAAAAACTGGCTCAACTATGCGAGCTAAGCTAAACTAACTTAGTTTAGCTGGCGGTGGACGTTCGGCTTAACTGTCACTCAGTCTGCTGAAACTATAATACTAAAAAAAAATGTATCATTTCTCTATCTACGATGTATCAGATGTATGAAACGGACAGTCAATTTAATGGCGATGGAACCCGACAAAGTAGGGAAGTATTGCACATTCAAATGGTTGCTATGAGATCACTGACTCTCTTATTTTATTAGCCTTTAAATTTTGTAAATATAGCGGCTACATCCGCCTTAACAGCCCCCATATTTTGCAAGTTTGTAATCCGTCAACGTCACATTGTCAGTTTAAACATAACGTAGTGATTAGGCACTTAAGTGTTCCTATCTCTCTACTTAGTCTGTGCTTAGGTACTCTGACTCTGTGCGTCTGTGCCTGTGAGTCTGTGCTGTCAGCTGTCAGGCTGTCACTGGTCACTCATCATTCATCAAACGAAATGAGTGTGGGTTACCTATACTAGTTTAGTTTGTAATTGTGATGCAATTTTGTAATTAAAATTATATAATTTCAGTGGATTGAGCAAAAGTGTAGATTTTAAGTAAGTATCCGGAAATAAAAATTATGTAACCTTGTGTCCTTCACCTTGTAAAGTCATGCTAGGAAATTTCCGCAAATATTTTTAAAACTCTTGTTCCCCAAGTATGTACTGAAGACTGAACATTTTTTCATCGGCAAATTTTATTTTACTGTAGAAATGCGTATAGCTTACGGACTACTGTATTTCTTTATTTTGGGATACCACCTGACCATAATATAATAAAATGTATTTTCATTTTTCAGGAATACAAAGATGTCTAACTCAAATCAAATATTCGAATACAATGATGAATCTCAAGCCGACAAACTAGCCAGAAAATCTAAGGATTCTCCATTTATGATAATTGGTAAGTAGACAACATTTTTTGTCGTATTTTTAATGATTAATGGCTGTATCAAAGTTTCAAAGTTGACATGTAACTTCTGACTCCAGATGTTTTGTGATGTTCAAATCTGCATAATGTATACATATACCTACACATTTAGAGATAAAACTTCTAAAAGAAGAGTGAATAGGTAGGTATCACTTGGTAGGTAGGTCAAGCACGATGCCTTAGCGAAGGTACACCTTAGATCTTATCCTGCCCCTGTGGTACTTGGTAAGATGAGGTGAAATGTTAGTCCAATCAGTATAAAAATTGCTGCACATTTTCTGTATTTAAAGTACAAATAATTTCTGTTTTCAGGTTTAATTGGTTTAGTAGGTGTGTGTGGTTTGGGGATCCACAAATTTAAGTCAAAAGGTAAAATGAGCACCAGTGTCTACCTCATGCAGCTTCGAGTACTAGCCCAGGGCACTGTCATCGGGTCTCTAACAATCGGCCTGGCATACCAACTTATTAAAACGCATTTGCTAAAAAATGACAAGAAAGAATAGTAAAATAGATATCTAGCTTCAAATTTTTAGAAAATTGATCTGGGAAATATTTTTACCATTTAAAAAGTTATCCAAGTATATGTTGGTTTATAAACTTCAATTGAATTCAAGTAATAACATTTTACTCAATTGTTTAATGTAAAACAAATCTATCAATCTCTGAAATGGAATCTGTTCAAAGTAATCTCTAAAAATCTCAAAAATTGTACTTAAGTTTTCCCAGAATTGTAATTAGTCTAGGTATGTTTTGTTCTGTGATTTTAGCAGGTATTAATTTAGGAACACTGTGTTATTAACTTATAACTTGGTGACTTTGTAAATACATTTTCAATAATATTTAATTTGCTAAGTATTTTATGCATAGTTTTAGCATTACCTAAATCTAAACTAATAGGTTAAATTAGCTGAAATTTATACAATTTCACAGAACACAAATACAAAATGTAAAGGGATTTGTAGAAAAAATTACTAGGCCACTATGTCAATTGTGAAATACCTAATTAACAGCAACTCTAAAACAAAACCACTGAAATTATGAAAGGCATCAAGCGTTATTAAATTTAAGCTTAATGAAATAAGTTAAATATCAAATATTTTGTTTTTATTTTTCAAGTTGCTTATTCAAGGAAAAATAATTGTTGACATAATCATGCAGGGCATGAACTTTTAATATTCAGTATGAAGAAAAATCTATGAAGTCTAAGAATATAGCTTCATAAGATCCCAAGGAAAAGTGAATTCTAGAAAATTTTATTGTATCAATTGTTACAAACCAATGTATCTATTGAATAAAATTCAGTAGCAAACCATGTTTTTTGTAATGTTCCTCATGTTTTATGGTAAACCCCATAAATAACTGCAAGGTGTGCTATTACTATTTTACATAGGTACTTTACTAGTCACTTGGCGAATGTCCGACTTCATTATCGTCCGTTCAAGCATCACCAGCACTTCTCAAGTATTTTTTGTAGTGGTAGGATTCTTTGCAGAGTTCGCCTGAGGAAATACCACACCTTTGGCTATTATTCTACTGCTAAGCCGTAGTAATATAATGTGGTCCAGTCTGAACGATAATGTTTCCAGTGAAATTACAGGACATAGAGAGCTCGTCACCCAGGGATCTAAGATCTCTGGGTGACGAGCGCAGTGCAGTGCTTTTGATGATTCAATGATTCGTACTTTTCTTGTTCCAATAGCTGCGTGTCACTGCAGTTATGGGCAGGCATGTTGCTTACCATCTGATACATGTCCAGCTCGTCTCGTCACTCTTTATTATAAAAAATTGGCAGCCATAGGGACTGCCGATAGAAGTGAAAACTAATAACTCAGAATTTGATAGCTCATTTTGGAAATTACGCAGGTGAAAACAGAGGGCGTGGCCATGACCATGTCCATCTAGGTCATCCGAGTTTACCCGAAGATTTCTTTCATTTACGAACGTGACGCTTGAGGTCAATTCACAGCCCACGGAAAATCTAAGCTAAGGTAAGCTAAGCCACACCTAGCAGTGGGAAAAAACTGATATCAGGGTTAGGTGGGTACATTCCAAATTATTAATTTTCCAAGTTCTGATATTGTTCACATTATTATTTATCCATATTTATTTTCCATAAAATTGATTTTACAAATTCTTAAAATTCTACATTATGAATTTGGCACAGGGAAGTCGGAAGTACCATCATGATAAAAACTTCAACAAAATTTTCCAACTGCGATTACGGCTGGATTTTTTTTTGACGTCGAGGAAATATAATATTAATGCGTAATTACTTACATTTCCTGGGCGATTCGGTCGAGATATGTCGGACTTCACATCATGGATGGACATGGTACCCCTACCGACTATAACCTCCACGTGATTCCATCTCTGGAACACTAAACCTAAAACTTGCATTCCTCCGCAAACCCGCCGCGACTTGTAGTACATTTCCGGGCCCTCCTATGGAGCATGCCCCCGCCACTGGCGCACTTGATCCCAAGATACGTTGACCACCTCGGGAACCAGTAAGTGGTGCCAGACGTGTCTGGACACCCTTGGGGACCAAAGCCAATAAAATGTTGTTGTCACTGCTAGGACTCGAGACCTTCCCTCATAAGGAAGTCAAAACCATAAACCAGTGCTAGTTTGTGAATGACGTATGACCTCGAAAGATTCTAGCTTCATGTCTTTATCCTCACGATGTTTTACTTCACCGTTTTTAAGTTAGGTGCATTACGTAGGTACATGACTTCTAAGAGACATTGTTGCGCGCGGGTTTCGAACCAGGGGCTCCGAATCGGCAGTTGCCGTTCTCCCGACTAGACCAGCCGTTATTTCAATTACCGCTCCCATCGCCTGCCACTTTTCAACTGCAAAGGATTAAGGGAGCGGCACACCGTAATATCGGCGGTCCTTTCCCGCCGCGTCCTCCACTCCATAGCCGCGATGCCTACCCTCCAACATCACAACCCACCACAGTTGAACCGGTTCCCCACAAACCGTTCAACCCAATAAAAAACTACAATGAGCGTAAAATCCAAATTAACTTATTGAAGTGAAAACTTCTTGTGGCGCACCACAGACAGATTTTTCGCATGGGCTGTGAATTGAGCTCAAGCGTCACGTTTGCAAATACAATAAATTTTCGGGTAAAATCGGGACCATGGTCATGGCCACGCCCTCCGGTTTCACCCGCGTAGTGTCCAAAGTGAGCTATCAAATTCTGTAATTCTGTGCTTTCACTTCTGGCGGACTGGCTGTTTGAAATGCATCCCTATGAATGGGTATCAAATGAAAGTGTTTGCGCACGTGGATTGGCCTCTATAAACGGGTGTCTTTATGGATAGATCCAACATACGTATTTTATATTGGAACTCTGGTGGGATCCGAGAAAAACTCCAGCACTCCGTACTCTTGCTCCAAAACAAGATCTCCATGTCATTCTCTTAGGGGAAACCAAACTTAGGCCATCAATCACCTTAAAAATCCCAAACTACTTCACCTATAGTTGAGACGAAGTATCAGCAAAGGGCCAGGCCTACAGAGGAACAGCCGCCTTAGTCAGAAGAGACATAGTACATGAAGATCTTGGCCACCTACCTTTGACTACATACGCACTACGGGGATCAGGCTGAGTCTGGCTGGCAAGTAAAACTCTTCGCCGGATATCGTCCACCGGTGGCAGAATTTAGTACTAGAGACCTCCGCAGAAAATTTAATGGCAGAACACCTACTCTCTTAGCCGCAGATATGAATGCTAAGCACACTACATGGGGTTCACGACTTATCTCCCCTGTAGATAAGCGTTTATTTGAAAACGCTGTAACAAATAACTTTTTTTTTAAATAAATAGTGACGAGACGATCAGGACATGTGCCTGATAGTAAGCAACAGGGCCTATAATTATGAAGTCATAGGTCCTGACTCACTCATATACCTACGAATCTCAACCATGCCCCGGACGTTTTAGATATAGTACTCCATCAGCAACTACAGTCCAGTCCAGTTAACTGTCCGGTCAATTTAGAGGTCTTATATGAAATGTACGATCAGCATTTCCCAGTACTGATAACGCTTGCGCACCAAACCTTTCAGCACCAAAAGCAATGCGCATCCAAACGGACTGGGAGAAATTTCGAACCGAAATCAATCAATTCGTAGTAGGCACACCTGAAGATCTGGAAAAATGTGCCTCTGAAATTACAAGGGCTATAAGTATTGCCAAAGAAAATGCATTTATTATAGTGCCCAATAAGCAAAGAAGGGAAGCTATGCCAACTAAATTACGGATAATGCACAGAAATAAGAGATACCTTCGTAAACTTTGGGCCCACACTAGATGCCCGAGTGTTAAACAAGAACTAAATAAATTAACGCAGATGTTGTCAACCGAAGTCCAAGCATGGAGAGGAACTATGTGGGATAGACGAACAGAAGAAGCTGCCGAGGACCCCACGCAAACGAATCTACGCCAACTTAACCGCCAACTAACAAAGGTGCCTACTTGCCCTCTGTTAGACGCATCAGGAGAACGACGATACCTAGCAAAAGACAGGACACTCTACAACCTTACAACTGACAAGAGTGATAGTAATCAGTCTGTGTGTTTCTCGACATAGAAAAAGCGTTTGACAGGGTATGGCCGAAGGGCTCCTCTATAAGCTGCTACAAACAGAGACCCCTCCAGCTATCACTAAAATAGTAGCATCGTTTTTGGAAAACCGAAAATTCTACGTGTTTGTGGAGAAAGACAGGTCCACAGAGCGTATGATACAAGCCGGAGTGCCTCAAGGTAGCTGCTGGTCTCCGGCTCTCTACTGGCTCTACACAAATGACATTCCAACTCTACAGGAAGAACAACTACCAGAAAACTAAGAGGATGTAATGTTAGCCCTATACGCTGACGATAGTGCATATATTGCATCCTCAGTGGAATCAAAAGCTGCTGCCAAGTGCCAACAAAATCCAACTGGTACTCAATGCGCACCCCAAATGGTAAAAGTACTGGGAGAGTGGCTGTCAACGTGGGAAAAACAACCGCACTGCTACGAGGGTCAAACTGAAAGTTCTTAGAACTGGCCACTAATAAACAATATAATAAAAAAATAATTCTATAATTTGAAAATAGAACTCTTTGCCAATATTACTAAGTATATACTTCATTCATTTGTCATCTATTTTACGATTTGGCGGCAAATTGAAAATTGTCTGTGTCACGTCAACATGAATTTAACACGAGAAAATTTTCGTGCAATGATTTTTTATGACTTTCGATGTCATTTAAGTCAACAAGAAAGTTATGATAGACTACGATTGGCCTTTCACAATGAAGCCCCATCTCGTGCGACTGTTTACAACTGGTTTAATGAGTTTAAACGTGGTCGCACTAATCTCACTGATGATTTACGTGTGAGGGACGGCCTTCTACGGCGACGACTGAAGATAACATCTGTGTTGTGCGGCGTATGATAGAGACTGACAAAAGAGTGACCTGTCAGCAGATTCGGACAAGCTTAGGCATCGGTATGAGTCAAGTGCACAAAATCCTACACGAACATTTAGCGGTCAGGAAGCTTTGCGCCCGGTGGATACCTCATAATTTGACTGAGGCTCAAAAACTCCATCGTGTGGATTGGTGCCGTAAAATGATTGAAAGATTTAACGGAGGTGACTCAAATGCTGTGTTCGACATACTAACAGGTGACGAAAGCTGGATTTACTGTTATGATCCTGAAACCAAAAGACAATCTGCTCAGTGGGTGTTTCCTTTCGAGGAGTTGCCAACTAAAGTGAAGAGAGATCGAAGTGCGGGGAAAAAAATGGTGGCCTCGTTCTTTGGAAGGATAGGTCATTTCGCAACAATTGTGTTAGAGGATCAAAAAACAGTTTCTGCAGAATGGTACACTACCAATTGTTTGCCACTTGCCTTGGAAAAAGTTCGAGAGAAACGACCTCGCAGTAGGATCCTCCTTCACCACGACAACGCCTCATCGCACACCGCCAAGCGAACGATCGACTATTTGGCGACATCAAACGTTGAATTACTGGGTCACCCGCCGTATAGCCCCGACCTCGCGCCTTGTGATTTTTATTTATTTTCAAAAATTAAAGAAAAACTTAAAGGAAAGCGGTTTATGAATGCTGAAGAAGCGGTGGCTGCGTATCGCGATGCCATTGAAGAGACCTCTAAGGACGAGTGGGCAAAGTGCTTTTCCCAGTGGTTCCATCGCACGCAGCGGTGTATTGACGTGAATGGACAATATTTTGAAAAGATATAATAAAACTAATAACTGGCTAATGTAATCAGTTTTTGATTTTCTAAGAACTTTCAGTTTGACCCTCGTAGTAAGTTCACTAAGTTCCCAAAGGAGCCTACCTCCACCACTACAACTAAGAGTCAAATACTTAGGCATCCACATAGACCGCTCCTTGAGAATAGGCCCCCAAGTGGATCACGCCATAAACCAAGCTAAAGCTGCTCGTGCTCTACTACGTCCAGCCCTCGTATCCAGGCTGCCGCTAAAGACAAAGCTGGGGGAGTGTACAAGAGATAGGTACATTCGGTCACGGCTGACCTACGCAGCAGCATCTTGGTATGGACTATGTTTCCTAACAAACAAACAAACAAAGAATGCAAGCAGTCCAGAACGTCGCCTTAAGAATATGTACGGGAGCCGGAAGATATGCTTGCAACGACGTCATTGCTCGAGACACACACATGGAGTAAGTGGGGGACTTCATCGCCCATTTAGCTAGACGAATGTATGACGCAGCAGACAACGCGCCGCACCCTCATCTCCAAAATATTGCGCCCCTCCACGCGCGCCCACCGGAAACCCCAAAACGACGTTCACTCCCAAGAGAAATTCTGACTGAATAACACAGAAATGATACTTCAAGAACTGTAAACCTTAAGTGGATAACATCCCAACAGCAGCCACCCGTGACCACGGGGTAGAAGCCCTTTGAGCCGAAGTCAAGGCTATGGACTACTCTCCGAGGCCTTAGCCAACCACTTCTTGCAAATAGAGGTGGAAGATAAAAAAAAATAAAAGAATTGCTGTCAGGAATACGAAAAAAATAGTGACGTGACTTAAATCCAAGATGGCGGATTGGCTGTTTGAAATAACTCCCATGATATGGGTAAAATGAAAGGGTTTGTTGAAAGTACTTTTGCAATTTTTAGTGCGTACTAAAAGCGTTTTTAGTTTTTTAAACTATTAGCTTTATTCTATTTCGGTACCTACGGTAGTCATATTTTCTTATACCTAATCAAACCACTAATGATACTTGTTGCTATACGTATCAACTGTACTTGTCTTGTTCGGAAAACTAAGAGGTTGGATAATTTTTTTTTGAGTGGGCAGAGCCTTTATTACCAAAACTAAAATACATTGAGAACTACACTATACTACAAACCTATCACACTACTTACACTAAGTACACCTGAATCATCCATAAACCACTGTAGGTCTACAGATAATTAAGATGTTCAAGCCCACTACCAATCGGAATCGTACCCAGCATGCTGGCGGCATTACCACGCTGAATGGCAATGCTTATGCGTTGAGCCAAATAAAAGTCAGCATTTTGGTCACGCGTCGCGTCGACCAAGCGCTCGGAAGGAATGAAGAAAGAAGGAAAATGAGGTGAGGTAAGCTCCCGCCCCCCACGGGCCCAATGTCTCAACCCTAAAGGGCTCAAATGTGTAATCACTTCAGAGGGTTGCATATTTGCGCCGCTTGAGTCGCGCAGCTGAATTAGCCGCTGCACCGGTTGTATAATTTTCATCATTGTGAAAATGAAGAATGTGAAAAATTCGGAATAATTATGTAAAATTAACAATTTGGACAAATAAGATTATGTATTATTAAAGAATGGGAAAATGCATAATTCGGAAAACATTTAATTTGGACATCAAAAATCGGAGGATGTTGATCAAATTAAGGAAGAGAGAAAAAGATAAATAAATTTATCACATTTGATTTATTCAAAACATAAACATAGGAACCAAAAATAAACCATTACCACTTTATCTAACCATTACAATAAATATAACCCTTTAAATTAAATAATAATAAAGTTACAATACAAAATAATAAACAATTTCACTTTAGTCACTCTTGCTATAATCTGAGCTTTTCTTCATACGTAAACTATAATTAGGAATGATTAGGTCATCTTTATCAGATGTGGAATGTTTCATAGAGTTTGAGGTCACCTTCACGGAGGAAAGGTCGTCTGCATTGCTGAAAAGTCCATTGGACATGTTAGAGCTAGAACTTGACTGGTACGTCATGGTCTTATAGAGCTGCACGGGGGTAGACGTGCGCGCCCGCACGTTGTTCCCACTGAACATGCTATTGTCTACAGTTTTATTCTCCTCACGAACCATTAGAGACGAATGCTTCATCTCTTCCGGCATCTTCGTCTCGTACAACGAAACGAACTCCTCTGTCGTCTCATCCTTAGATTTATTATTAAAAGTAATTTTCTTAGCCAGCTCGTTTGTCAGGAACTCTTTTACCGTCATAGCATTCGTCTTTGACGTTTGTTGTTCGGCATTTTTCGAATTATCGGTACCATTTCGCTGATTCACCGCATTGGGGAGACTTAAAAGTGAAGATATTGTATTAGTTACGGGTTGTTGAGCGTCTTGATTGAAACCTTTGACTTTAAACTGCGATAGACTGGAACTGGATGAGTTAGAAGAAGAGGATAAAGCTAAGCGTTCCTTTGTTTTCTTTAATGTTGAAGAAGCCCATCCCATTCCAAGTTTTTTAAAGGCATTTTCTAAATCAGGATTTGACGATATACTCAACGTGTCAGATGTTTCGCCAATGTTTTCCTTATTCTTAGCTTTGTTGTATTTCTTTGTTCCGTATCTTGCTCTGGATAATGCCAATATTGATATTGTAGATTCAGAAGAAATAGTAGTCGAATTGACATTTGATCCTGAATCGAATTTAAATGGCTCACTGATTATATTTCTTTTTAGCAATTCTGAAATAACGTCAGGTAAACTGGCTTCGGAATGCAATGAGCTTAGTTCGTCTATAGGATCGTCTTTCAAAACGTCATCAAGGTTAGACCCATCGTCTAAAGTACCAATATTGCATTGCTTAGCATACTCCTGGAGACTAAAGAATGGTTTCAACATTATTTCATTAAATTGTTCAATGTCTATCATTTGAACTTTATCAGATTCAACATTATCCGTCCCATTGAGCGTCGTCTTTTGTTGTTCAATGGAAACTTCATTACCGTCGAGTAAGTCAGGGTCATTTGCATCTCCAATCTTTAGTTCAGTCAGTGGACTGTGGCAGTGATCTTGTCTAACTTTTTTACTATGACTACTAGGTGTTTCAGGTGTGTTTGTCTTGGTATCATTGCGTGAAGACTTCAGTTTTATGCTCATAGGGGAATCAACTTCAACAACAGTAGACAGTTCGTGAGGAATCGCCAACTCTTGTCCATACTTTAAATGCACACGAGACAGCGCAGGAGGTGGCTTTGCTCTTTGCCTAATAGATTGATCAACATTTTCAGGAATAGGTGATGTGGAGTCTGATTTTCGTGATGAACTTGAGCTTGAATTTACACCCAAATCAGAGTTAAGACTTTTGAATGGAACCGGTTTAGGAATGTTACTAAGGAATGGTATATAACCAGTAGAATTTAAGCTATTATTATCCTCTTTTGAAGAATCTGTCTTAGTGACATCAGGAGAATTCAACTCTGAGGTTTTAATTTCATTATTTTCTGGAGGCAATGGAATACTATTTATATTTTTGTCTGTTTTCTGGTCAGAATCCGACGTCGAGTCTGTAGTAGAAATATGACTGTAAGCCAAGGTTTTATTTTTTCTTACTTCTTCCAAAACTTTTGCAAGATTGGAGAGCCTTTTAGTGCATTTTTCTGTGAGATCAGCAATCTTTTCCATATTTTGTAATTTGTCTTCAGCTAGTTTCATGTAATTTACATCGCTGTCTACATTAATACTTGTTTGGGTCGAGATACTCATTGGAATTTCTGTATTATTATGCTTAGATGAATTTGGATGTCTATCCGAATCATTGGAAGTCGTGGTCATGGCGTGGTTTGACGAACCACTTGTTTGATGAGTTTCTTTCTTGTGTTTAGTTAGAGACAAAGGTTTAGGTTTACGTTTAGAAAACTTTGCAATATCGAATTTAGTATGAGGCAAATCAGAAAGTTCGCTTCTATCTGTGGTGTCTGAGTTTGGTGGCAATCTAGGAGTAGGTGAACTTTTACTACGGACTTTATTTCTGCTAAGTGGCAATGATTCCCGTTTTTACGGCATTCATCTTTGTTGACGATAAAGAACACGCAGTATTGTCGATAGCATGCGAATCACCGGAAGTGTGGGATCTTGACATTTTTTTCGAAATATTAAGCGATTTAACTTTATGCGCAGGTTTTTTCCGAAGTAATTTGGAATTTTTTGTATTTCTGCTGCTTTGTACTCTATAACACATTTGGGCATACCGATTGTGTCCATCAGTTTTGGAGCTTTTGGTTTCATTCTCGTCTACAATTTTTTGTTTAAGAATATCTCGGAGTTTCTCCAAGGATAATTTGTTTTCTAAATTAGGTTTGTTCTTGTTGATGTTGTTTGGAATATTAATAACTGAACTGCCGGGCGTGGCCACTGTGCTGCAATCTTGATCAACGATTTGTACCGCTTTTAAACTCTCTTTATTCAATTGAAGAAGTTTATCGACATAATTTTTAATGACTGGTTTCAAATTGGGTTTGTTTCGTCTTGATGACAGTTGCCCTTTTTTCGACGGAGTACTTGAAGGTGCGCGTATGACTTGATTTCGTGACAAAATTTTAGTAGGCATAGAATTTCGAGACTTTTTTTGACTAACCAATTCCAAATGCTCTTGCTTCAACGAGTGTTTCGTACATTTTCGACTCGTTCTTTTTGAATCTCTCTTTGAATGTACATTTCCATAAGCACCGATGCTCTCCAGGTCTTCGTTGAAATAAACATTGTCTAAAACTCCAGAGCGAATACTTCCTGCAGTGTTTGGAGGTGTTTCTGGGTTTCGCCCATACTTACATTTGTGGCTGGGCGGAATACGGTTGGTCTGCGTTAGTCTTTTAGCGTGCTTGCATTCTCGGCAATTACAATCTGTCTCCTCGGAACATTCATGTAGTTCAGGAACGATTTCTCCTATCGCGAAATTTCTAGGATCGTACATGTCTTTATCGGTTACTTGATAACCTGGTCTCATGAATTTTGGTACAATCATTTCTGGCGGACTCATATACGCGGTAGACGTAGACGAACTCATGTGGAAAAGTGTAGGTCGGTGGACAGGAGAATTCATACTTGTCTGTGTATACGTCGATGTTGCAGGTCGAGGAACAGGGGCCGCTTGAGATTCTGGGAGTTTCTGCGGATTTGGTTCTTCTATAATGGCAGATATGGCTTTTTCAACTGCTTTAGATTGAATAGGTTCGTTAGATGTTACATTATCAGCTGCATTACCCATTAATGTTTGTCGGGAGCCTCGGTCGGAAACACCTTCAGATTGGTAAGAATCACGTTCAGTTACTGAGATGTTGTTCTCCAAGGGTTCCGTAACTACAGATGTTGGGATGGCCACGTCTTCTTGCATTTTGTTCTCGCTTCCTTCGTAAATATCTTTTAAAGAGGTCTGAGTTGAGCTTACAACAGTCGTCTTGTCAACACCCTGTGTTTCGTATTTCTTCTCATCAGATTTGGCTTTGGGGGAATCCTTTTCGTCACCTTTCTTCCTGAGTTGTATGACAACTTCGTAGGCGTCGTTTTGAGAAGACCTGAAGCGCCTATGTAGAATTTCCCAGTTTCTCTTCCATCTTCGTCAACAAGCTTGATGAAGCCACCCTCACTCGTGGCGTTACTAGCTTTGTCGTTGGCCGCAGTTATAAACGAAGTAGTGGATGTCGTGGCAGACGGTTGCCTGACAGGCGAGTCCAGGTCTTTTAACCGATTGGTTTTGCAGGTACACTGGTATTCGGCTGAACGCGGACTGTGCGGCCTGTAAACAAGCACAAAACAATCTATTAAAAATGTTTTTTACCCAACAGACTTCTATCAATATAATTAAAATATTAATATAATTAATTATCTCCGAAAAGAAAAACAAACACCGACTTCAATTTAAAATTAAACTCGGGCGCTCGATTAATTAAAAAAAAATTAAACCAGCTAAATACACTATTCCAATGAGACTGTTTAGTAGTAAACGAAAAATATCATGCGTGTTAGCAAATTTAACATTTCGATTTTTCATAAATCGAAAAAATCCATAAATTTAGATTTTTCATAAACCGCTAGCCGATGTTGATGACAATTTACATGGGATCATTGAAATTGGTTTAGCGCTTTTGGAGAAATGAACGAAAACAAAATATATGCGCAAATAACGTATCGGTTGGGGTTTCCTTCAGATTATGAGACGATCTTCTTAGCATTCCATGGATTCACCGTGCGGGTGCCGGGTCCATCGTGTGGCAGAGAGAGAAAACTCGAGTAGTTCCCGAGACTTGTGACTCGGGCGTAGGTTTAAAGGGCCCTTTCTGACGTACATCAACACTCACCTTCACCACTCGTTTTTCTCTCCTGCCCAGCCAAATCTGATATGAGCCTACTAGTGCAGCTTTAGATACACGTTCTAGTATAGAACTTACAGCACTTCTGGATAAGCCAAGGTCTTTCAGTAGGTTATAGAGATTTTGCTGGTATACCTCTCGCTCCCACTTCTACAGCGTATAAACTAACTACATAGCCGTTTTTGTTAATTCGTTTAGGAGGTCGTAATACTTATTTTGTTTCATCGCGTGGTCTTTAGGTATATTAGTTTCCCACGGTACGGTAAGTTCTACAAGGACTATGCGTTTCGTAGCTCTAGAAAAAGGAAAATGTCCGGTCTGGATGACGAAACACCCACATCCTCTGGGATTTTGTAGTGCTTTTCATACGTGTCCATTAAAATAGTCCAATCAGGTGCTGTACCCAGGATTGAGTAAGGCTTGTTCCTGGAGTTTGAAGTTGAGCCTTCTTTACAAAGTTAATTTGTCTGTTGTTTGTCGTCAATCCTTTTGGGCTCTAGCTACTGAAAGGCTCATGGCTTCACGTATGATTTCAAGTACTCTGTAATGACGCCGTGAGTAATGACCCCATTAAGGAGCACCTTGCATCCCACCAATATGTGCCTTGCTGTACATATCGCCTCTCCACAAGTATAGCAACATTTTCAGAGGCTTTTCCCCACCTTACCAAGTTACTCTGGTCAGGGAGGGTCATTTGGAATGCATTTAGATAAAATTTTAATAAGGCAGGGGACCAGTCATAGATCAAGGTGCGCCATTTTAGAGCTAATGGGATACAGAACTCACCTATGGTTAACCACTCACTTTGCATTTCTAAATTCATAGCGTGCACTTTGTAACCGTCATTTTCGTCTTGTTGTAGAAAGGTTTTTACCATGTCTCGGTCTTCCCTTTTTTCTCGCACCCAACCCAGCAGTATTTACTTGTGCACCTGCCATAAATTGTTTATGGAATTGAAGTCTAGATTCCAGGTCTGAAGCAGTTTTGTCTTTTGGGAGAGATGTAATTAATTCGTCTTGCGACTTTCCCAAAACATGCGTTTTTGTAACTCTTAGGTGTTTGTAAAGTTCAGACGGTTTCTTTAGTTTCAGCCCAAAACTATTGTGATCCCTAAAAGAGTAGAGGGATCAGCCGGATGTGCCAATCCGAACCATGACTTCAATATCTTTATGACATTGGCATCTAGCTTTGCCAGG
This sequence comes from Ectropis grisescens, assembly GCA_017562165.1. Taxonomy (NCBI): domain Eukaryota; kingdom Metazoa; phylum Arthropoda; class Insecta; order Lepidoptera; family Geometridae; genus Ectropis; species Ectropis grisescens. The sequence continues at coordinate 23,682,772 of CM029781.1, read as the reverse complement.
AGAGTTTTACCGATGTCATATACTAGGAAAGGCCAAGTGAGACGTGATGTGAGGTAGTTGTCATATATCCATGCTTTTTGATATTGCTGATAGGCTGCTGGTCTACCTTATTGAGGTTGTTCATGAAATTTTCAACAACCACCTCTAATGATGGTGTACGTCCTTTGTGATCTATCTTTCTACCAAGAAATTTGAAAGGCACTGCCTCTGCAATTGTGGCAACTCCTTGGCCACTTATGGAGAGTCCCGGATCGTAAGACGTATATTTGGTATTTCTTCTACCCAGACAAAGACAATGACATTTAGATGGTTTTGTCCTCATTCCTCCGTCCATGTACAGAACTCATCGACTTCGTTCAACAATTCTTGACACTGTTTGGGATTACGTGTAAGTATTGCAAGGTCGTCCGCAAAGGCCAAGATTGACTCAGTGTACTTATTGTTGATTTTAAACCGGTAGCCCCATTTCTTTTCACGGGATATTAATTTGTCTACTAACAACAACAATACAACTTTTAACACTTTACAACTTTTCTTTTTAACCGACTTCATGTTCGGCTTTTGGAAGTTTTTTTTTGGGCAATTTTTTTCTGTAATCAGTAAATATTGAAATAGCAAAACATATAGCAAATAATTAAAACGGGACTTTGCATTTGGCAATTGGAATGTGACTATTCGTCATTCGGGGCTGGGTATTTTACAAATTTACATGGAAAACAGACAAGGCTATGTATGTTACTTTACCTTTCTTTAAATTCATCGCTACTATCCCATTGGTGAGGAGCAGAAACTGAAAACAAAATAAACAACCTTGTATAATGTGTGTATCTTTATCAGTTATCATAAAAAAATTTTGAAGTAAGAATATTTTCTTTCTTTCAGTAAATTCGTTTCCTTCGTTTATAAGATAGTGACAAGATGAAAAATATGAGCGCTTGATGGCAGGTACACAACACGCTTGCCCATAAAGGCACATTATATATTTGTTCAAAGCAGTCAGTGGACTAGCACCGCACGCGGTAGCACGCACTACGCTCGTCGCCCGGGGATGCAGATTACTTTGCCTTGTAATAACTCAGGTATACCTATCAATGGAGTGACTATCTCAAACATAGTTGGTAAGTATTTTACCACAGAAACCGGCTATGCAATACCTTTTTTTTAAATTAAACGAAAATTACAATTTACCTTTCCTTGGCTGTTTAGTTCGATTTTTGCAACCGGAACAGCGGCGTTTCATATTTTTCCCGTTAGTGGGTTGCGTATCCTTGTCATGGAAGTACATTGACGCGATATTATCCCTGTCAAAGAAGGCTCACGTTAAAATTCACTAATTTGATAACATAACTTTTGGACAGTGACTTAGAATGCCAAGAGAAGGGCCAAATAAAGGTTAAACATTGTGGATGACATTTATTAATGTTTACTTACACAATTTAAGTACATCTGCAGCCTGAAGGCATGATAGGGAATCATTGAAACGGCGGGCGGTAGCTACGCCCCTGCTTTTAGAATTAGTACTTTATAAAGTATTCTAGGTTTAAATATATTATGTTATTTATTTAATACATACAATTTTTCTATGATAGACTTGCAAAACAAACAAGACGGATGTTAGTAACATATCTGCTCATAGCATAGCTCCATGCAGTATTTTAAACATGAAATCTTCAAAACACAGCCTAGCGCTGCACTAGCTACCTATATAAGATGGTGTAAGTCTTTGCCTTGTAATTTCTTAGGAGACATTGTCTTACAAACTAGAACATATTACTACTTGACAGAAGAATTACTCACAAAGGCGAACTATGCAAAGAGTCCTAACTACAACAATATTACATTAAATAAAAATACATAATGAAATTAAAATAAATACATGAGAGACTAGAGCTTACATTATAATTACAGAAAAAATGTTCACATTAAAATTAATAAGGCTGTTGATTTTCATTTCAGAAAAAGGCAGGCCTACAAGGCAGGGCATGGTTGCCTAATAGATAAAACTGGACATCTGGACTATTGTTCTATTATTTTTATCATAATGGATTTTAAATGAATCTACAGAGTACTAACTATACACAGTAAAATAGGTAATTACCACCAAGGTTTTATATCTGAAGAGCTTTGCCACATTTCTATGTTAGTTTTGTAACAACTCATAACGTTATAGGTAAGCCTGAAGGAATTAAAGGAGATCGTATAAATATTTTACTGAAAAAAAGATATAAATTCTGAACATCTAGTTAGTATGTTCCAGGCCAAGTAATATTAAGAATAAATAAATCTAACAGTTTAAAAACGCGCTTCTAGCACGCACTAAAAATTACAAAAGTATCTCATTCAGCAAACCCTTTCATTTAATACCCATATCATGGGGGTGCATTTCAAATAGCCTGTCCGCCATATTGGGGAGGCATTTTGGATTTGTAATGACGTTTCTTAGATAGTCATGTATTGACATCAGAACTCGGAGCGTGTGCAAAATTTTATCCTAATCGAAGACCGGGAAGTGGATCAAATTTTAAGATTCCAAGATTTTCTTGCATACATAGTTAGTTACAAGTGAAGGTAATAATAAAAGCGTGTTAAAAAAGAGTCCGTTTTTTCTAGTCAGTGTTTAGAATACATCCATTTACAATAAAGGTTTATGAAAATACCACAATTAGTAATATTGATTTTTTACTGCTGCTGTGTGTGTGATTTTTATTGCTGGAGTCATTTTCTATAAGTTAGTTGTTAGTTGAGTATGGGTGACAAATTGGAGCTGCCCTGCTAATATTATAAATGCGACAGTGTCTGTTACGCTTGCACGCAACTACTGAACCCATTTAAAAGAAATATGTATAGAGATAGTTAAGGACACGCAGTACTTTTTAATGAGAAATAAAGGTTTGAAGAGCATGAAAGTATGTATGTAAGTTTCATCATTTGTGTAGCCTGCAAGAAGAAGCGTGAAGCGTTTTTTAGGCTTTGGATTATATTCAAATAAATATCACATTTAAAATTTGAATATACTTATTTGAAGTAAGATTTAAACTCCCTACCAATAGATTAGGTAAGCCACAGGACACAGCTGGTAGGTTATAGTTCAGCAGAAATTTCGTACATATGAACTAAAGACAAAGAGACTTTACCTGTTTTCATTTACAGTTTTGTAGACACCTGAAACAAAAAATAAATAAATTATTATCGACTGCCCTAGTAGCTTAGTTGGTAGTAGCTCTGCCTGCGAAGCCGAGGGTCGTGGGTTCGATCCCCACCCAGTGCAAATATTTGTGTGATGAATTCAAATGTTTGCACTGTGTCTGGGCGTTTCTATGTATAATAAGTATGTATTTAAAACTATATAAGTATTACATCAGCTATCTGGCTGCCATCACACAAGCTTTGCTTAGTTTGGGTTTATTATTATTCACTCATTTAATCATTTTCTTAGGTTTACATTTTTACAATATTTGTATATAAAAACAACATAAAAACATTATAAAAACCTAAACCTAGTTCGCCGCCAGCAGCGGGGCAAGGCCGAAGCTACCGGTGGTTAGGGCTGCAGACTGAGGAACCTCCTGACGATGCGCGCTGTGTCAAGGATGACCGCCTTCTGCATCTGACCCTTGATCCAACCGTCTAGCGAAAGTCTCTTGAGATGTTGGTCGAGACTTTTCGCTATAAAGCCGTTTGCCGACACGACTATGGGGACTATGATCGTGGAATCAACATCCCACATGGCGGTAACCTCGTGAGCCAAGTCAAGGTACTTGCTAAGCTTGTCCTTCTCAGCTTTCACGAGGTTCTCGTCATGTGGTATGGTGATATCGACGATCACAGCCCGACGCTGAGACCGGTCTACCAGCACGATATCAGGCTTATTGGCGACAATAGTCCTGTCCGTGATGATAGAGCGGTCCATTCTCAGCAACGCACGACCATTCTCGAGAACTGGCAGAGGTGCGTACTTATAGTACGGCACCTCGGACTCGACAAGGCCGTGTCGAAGAGCAAGTTGCTGGTGGATGATCCTGGCTACTAGGTTATGTCTGTGCAAGTACTCGCCGTTAGCAAGATGCGAACAACCGGAAATAACATGACGAAGAGATTCGCCTGGACGGCGGCATGCCCGACAAATGTCGACCGTACCGTCCTTCATTATGTATTTCCGGTAATTGTTCGTCTTGATAACTTCGTCTGCAATTGCACAGACAAAACCCTCGGTTTCTCCGAAGAGGTCCCCGAAGCGCAGCCAGTTCACCGACGCGAGCAGATTCACATCGGGTCCCGTCAAGGCCCGATAGAATCGCCCATGCAGCTCCTTGCTCTTCCACACTTCCTTGCGATCATCAGTGCTGAGCACCGATGGTTTGCGCCAGTTCTCGTTTGCCATTGAAAGACGTGTGAAGCTCCTGTCAACTGCCACAACATCACGATGCATCCCGGACTCACTGTTGCGGAAATAATCCCTAAGACTGCATACCTCGCGGTTGTGAAGGTTCTTGGCATTTAAAAAGCCTCGACCTCCACACTTCCGCGGGATATACAGCCTCATAACAGATGAGCGCGGGTGTAGCATTCGGTGTGTTGTGAGCAGTTGACGGACCTTTCTGTCCAGGGCGTCGAGCTCAGTCTGAGTCCATCTCAGTATGCCAAAGGAGTATATCAGCAGAGGCATTACCCAACCGTTGAAGGCTCGCGCCTTGTTACCGCCTGACAGAAGACTTTTGAGTACTTTTGTCAGCCGGCACAAGAAGCGCTCTTTCACCGATTTCTTAATGTCATCTGCTGATATACCCAATGACTGTGACATACCGAGATATTTGTAGGTCTCGTCTTCGAGAGAGATCTGAGAGTTATAGTCTCGGAAAGTTGTAAATTCTCTGAATTTACTACTTTCCCTCGCTGTACATGCATGACCGCACACTTGTCTACACCGAACTCCATCTTGATGGCGTTACTAAAAACCTCCGTGGTTTTTAATAGCTCCAACAAGTCTTGGCGTTTCGGTGCAAAAACTTTGAGGTCGTCCATGTACAACAAATGAGATATAACCTCACCTCCTCTACGAAGGCGATAACCTAACTCTGAATCCTTCAGCAGAGTGCTGAGAGGATTCAGACTTAGGCAGAACCATAGGGGACTTAGACTGTCACCCTGAAAAATGCCTCTTTCAATCCTAATCAAGTCCTCCGAAACAAAAGAGCTGTCTACGCTACCTGGTTGACGAAGGACTGTGACCCACTGTCCCATGCATTTGCTTAGAAAAGATTTTAGAGTTGGATTTATTTTGTACAACTCTAAAACCCTTTCTAGCCATGAATGGGGCACCGCATCATAAGCCTTCTTATAGTCAATCCAAGCAGCGGAGAGGGCTCCTTTGTTTCGTTTATTATTATTATTACAATGAAATAAAATTCTGACACTATGTTTACCAGTGCACAGACAAATTTTAGTACTAGTCTTATTTAATTAGGTTTCTGCATTAATTCCTGATTACTGATTGCATATGATAGTTTTTGTCATAACTACAGAACTAAGATTCTTAGACATACATAGGTCTACCAAGGTACTATACATAGGTGTGCTAAGTTTAAATGGGAGTGGGCAGGTAATGTGAGCAGAATGCACCCCAATCGGTGGGCCAGGGTTTCTACAGAGCAGATGTCATTGGTCTGTCGGCCCCTAAGTCATCCTCCAATGCAATGGAAGGACAAGCTTAGAGAGTTTAAAAAAGATTGGACGACGGAAGCTAAAAACTGAATAAAGTGGAGGGAATTTAGGGGAGACATGCCCAGCAGTCAGACAACTGAGATTAATTTAAAAAAATTGGTTGTCTGTAAAGTCGGTTGGTTTACGGAGGATAGTTTAACGTGACAACGTCATAACAAAACATTAATAGATGCGGCGCAAGCGTACAATTAGCGTAACGAGACATAACGGGACACTTTTTCGTGCATGCAGCCGGCGTTCATCGATATATTAGACGTTGTCACGTCAAAAAGATACAATCTTGATTATACTAGAAGTACAGTTTTTAGTAATTATTTTGTTACATACCCTCGTCTAACTGTTCAAACGAAACTATATTTTCTGCATCCTCATTACTATTTAACTTTTTAGCATCACCTTTTGACTGTTCGTCATCAGTTCTCGTCTTCTGCTCTATCCTAGTTAAAGATTTAGCTATATTCTTCATTAATTTAGAAGTCTTTTTCTGTTCTCCAGATTTGGAATCCAAAATTTTGTAAATTATGATTCTCTCCGCATCAGATACTTCTTTGTTATCTGTAGTTTTATCTTTCTTCACTAGTCTAACACTTTGTATGGAGCTGGCTGAGGATGTGGAGTCAGAGTCAGATGAGTCATGCATTTCGAACCTGTTAGGAGTTTCATGTTTAGGCTTATCTGCAGTTTCTTTTGTGGGAGGGGTATGCTTGTGTCGAGATCTGTATTCATGATAACTGTCTACTTTGCTGAACTTCACCGAATTACTTTTTCCTTCTCGCACAGTAGTGGGAATAGTGTGGATCGCGCGAGATTTCCGTCACCTTCTGGTACTGGCATCCAAGAATATTGTATGTCTTCACGTTCAAATACATCATTGCTGTTAACTTTTATAGGTGACCGTGATTTGGATCGGATCTTGTTCTATAAGTAAATAAAATATTAAATCTACTTTAATTATGTTGTTCTATTTATAAATATTTTTGTGGTAATTTACATTATTATTTACTTATTGAATAATAGGTGAGCAGCATTAGGTACTACTACTACTTACTTTGCAACTACGTTTGCCACATTCTTTCTCTATCTTTCTGTACTCTTGCTGGAGCTTCTGCTGTCGTATATCTTTTTGCATTTGTTGCCTTTGCTCATCCATATAAGCAGTTTTCTAAAAACAAAACTTGTATTACATTAAAAAAATTTAAACATTATACACATAGCGAAACATTGCAAAATCACATACAATAGGTTTACTTCCTTTGTCCTTTGGTAACGCAGTAAGAAATGACATTGTATCCCGGTATTCCTTTTCAACGCTTTGCTTTGTCATAGCAATTTTACTTCTAATTTCTTGCACTTTTTTTTGGTGATCTTTGTCTTCAGACTGGCTGGTGGAGCTTTCCTTCATGGCCTGTGAATAGGCATCGTCAGCATCTTGTAAGTTCCTAACAACCAGTCTCTCATCTTTAAATGGAATGTCTCTACTATCTCTAGTAGTATGATTATAAGTAGTCACAACATTTTTTCTTGGGAACAGCACTGTCTTCAGTAGATTTAATTTTATTAGACTTTAATTGTCTATCTATTGTATCTCCTTTAGCTAAAATTATTTAAAATACTTTAGAATGTTGTAAAATGAATAAAAATCTTAGCCGACAAATATCACAACAATCAATAAAATTAACTTTACTTTTATTTGGGAAGGTACCTATAAATTTGGTTTTAATGGCGTCAGTTTGAACCAGTCTTCATTTTGAGATAAACCGCTTGTGACCTGATGCACGCGGCTCTAAGACTAGTAGAGAGATGGTGTATGGACTACGATTTAACAGTGAACCCGTCAAAGACGGAACTGGTCATGTTCACACTCAAACGCTCTCTGGGCTTGTACACACTACCAGGTCTGTATGGCGTGACACTACAGCTGTCTGACGAGGTAAAGTATCTAGGGATGATCCTCGACAGCAAACTGAACTGGAACAAGACCTAGAGAACAAGATCAACAAGGCCTGTATCACCTTCTATCAATGTCGTAGAATGATAGGTAAGACATGGGGACTTAACCCAAAGGTCACCCTATGGCTTTATACCACAGTGATCAGGCCAATAATCACCTACGGGGCTCTAGTCTGGTGGACCAGGACGACACTGGCTACAACCATCGCGAAACTGCAGCAATTCCAGAGGTTGGCATGTCTGGCGACTACCAGCGGTATGTGCACGACACTAACGGTAGCCCTGGAGATAATGCTGGATCTGCCTCCTCTCCATTCACACGTGCAGCAGGAGGCGGCGATGTCTGCAATAAGACTACGGACTCTTGGTCTCTGGCATGACACAGGTATTCCCCACACGCGGGTCCTTCAAGACAATCTGAAGCATCAACCCATGCTGCTGGCGATAAGTGATAGAATACCCAAACAGTATGTATTTGATAAGAAATACAAAATTCAACTCGTGGAGCCTCCCTCCGGGGATGATAGCTCCACCGAGTTGATGGTCTTCACCGATGGTTCGAGAACCAACGAGGGCGTTGGATCCGGCACCTTCTCAGAAGACTTGAATATCAGGTACCACACATCTCTCGGGGCCCACAACTCCGTCTTTCAGGCAGAATGCGTGGGCATCACGAGGGCTGCTACCATAATCACCGACAGGAGGGTGCAGGGTTATAACATCCGCATACTCTCTGACAGCGCGAGCAACACCATCACTTCGGGACTAGTCCTTGAATGCCACAAGTCTCCGACGGAGGTTTGTGAACACAATCAAATCGTTCTCCAATGGATTACAGGCCATAGCGGATCGAGAGGTAACGACGCGGCGGACGAACTGGCGAGGAGGGCATCAGCGGAACAGGTTCAGGGCCCTGAACCGATTGTCCCGCTCCCACTGTCGCAGGTTCGGAGATGGCTGCGAGAGAGGTCACTGAAAGAACATAACGACAACTGGACCAAGAGGTCGGACTGTAGTCAGTCTAGAGCGGCACTGGGGGGCCGTAACTCACGGTACACCCGGCAGCTGCTAAGCCTGAATCGTCAACAGTTGCGACTGGTCACGGGCGCACTGACAGGTCAAGGTTTGTACAATAAATACCTATTCACACTAGGTATTACCGACAGTCCTCTTTGCAGAGCTTGCCTTGAGGCTGAAGAAACGGCCGCTCATGTGCTCATGGAGTGCACAGGAGTGGCGGCGCACCGAGCGAAGTTCCTGGGCACACCGGGGACGCTCCGTGAAGCATGCGGCAACGTCAAGAAGCTGCTGGGCTTTCTGTTGGAGTTGGGTTGGCGGGAGTGAAGCCCACTTCCCCCACACGCAAAACAGGCGCACCAAGACGTCGAGTTGCGGAAACAGCCCGCCCACAAAGCCTGAGCGGAGCGCTACTACTACTACTACTACCACTATAAGCGTCTTGAAACGCTCTTGAGAATAATGGGGTCAAACAGGCGCAAGTAAAGTCGCACTTCATATGCCGAAGCGTAAACAATGCACTTAAGTAACCTGACACCCGTTTTCCCGCCAAAATTGTAAGCGCGAGTATCTGTCAGTGTATCCAGTGGTTAGAAAAATAATTAATCTTTATCTTAAAAAATACTAATAACACTAAATAGCAATTATTTTAGCAAATGGTTATTTGATTGTGAAAAATAAATGAATGATATTGAAATTCTATTATAATGCATACATAATAGTGGAAAATATACATATGTTATGCTAACATTAGCTATTACCTATTATATAACATCACCTATTTTTATAATCTACTAGCTGTACCCTGCCCCGCTTCGCACATTGTGATGCAAAAATTTGATAAAAACAATCCTTGATGCGGATTTTATATATCATTCTAAAATTTCAGCTCGAGAGGTGCAGAACTTTTTGATTTTTTGAAGCGTACACAAACCAACATAACATTTTTATAAATAGAGATATAGTGTACACCTCTATATATAAAAATGTTATGTTGGTTTGTGTATGCTTCAAAAACTCAAAAAGTTCTGCACCAATCGCGCTGCTGAAATTTTATGATATATAATCCGCATCAAGGATTGTTTTTATCAAATTTTTGTATCACAATGTGCCACAGCGAAGCGTGGCAGGGTACACTATAAAGATTATAAAAATAGTTCTCAGAAATATGACAGACATTCGTGGGTTCTGGGGAACATTCCCAGAGGCAATCGCCCTATGCCACCCACCGCGTCGCAGGTTGCGGATAGCGAAACGGCCTTCAGATATGTAGGCTAGCTGCTTTTGCAGTCGCGGACAGCAGGGCGGTCCATCTGGAGGGGTGCTGGTAAATACTCATGGCGGAGATTTCTCTATAAAATAGCACTAAACCCAATGAAAGTGGACGACAGTGGCGAGTATGAGCCGCCACTCTAATAAAAGCTCGGACCCGGGGAGACCAGCCTCGTCAGCATTGGACGGCAACTGGACTAGGAGACACTTACTCCGAAATCAAAAGTAACCGCTGCCTTGTGGAGAGATGTTGGATCATCAAAGGCTAGGGCGTCAACCCAAAATCATGATGTGTGGTGCCTTGGGGAAGCGCTGCACTATTCACCCAACCATCGTAATGAAATGAGTGATATTAATGAGAAAGTTTTGCCTTGCGATCCGGCTAGCCCCCGGCGCTTGCAGGTTACCGGGCCTGTAAGTGAGAAATTGGTTACCGAAGACTGTAAGAGGGTGGGTACCCAGGCCCCCTTACCAGTAAATGTTACTGGTCAGAGTAATAAAAAGCTAATGCAACAAGCATTCCACCCCGGCTTATTCGTGACTAGACCCAGAAGTGCATCATTAAGCCAGGTAACAGATACCAGTACTCTACATCGCCAGGAATCTAACATTATGAGTGTGGACATAGATCATGACAAAGAAATAGTCAATCCACCCGCTTGGCAGAGAGCACCTACGCTTCGAAACGCTAAAAGAAAGAAGCCATCCTCCCCATCCCCAGAAAGAACCCTGATTGCAAACCGATTCAGCGGACTCCCTGTTGACCAGGAAGAAGACAAAAACAAATACGATGGCCCTAAAAAAGTCCCGAAACCACCAGTAATAATCCTATATGGAGTGGAGGACCTGACCAAGCTGACGGAGTTGCTTGAAACCATTGTTGTTAAAAGTGATTTCAAATACAAAGTGGTAAGTAAAAACCAGCTGCGACTTAACTGCTCCAGTATAGAGGTGTACAAAACCGTGATAGAGACTCTCAGAGACAAGGGACTTATTGGTCACACTTTTAACAGAAAAGATAAACGACCATACCGAGTAGTTGTTAAAAACCTACATCACTCAACTCCTCTAAGCGAAATTAAACAAGCCATTGAGGACACAGGAAATACAGTGATTGGGGAAATAATAAACGCAAGGTATGGTCCAGAAAAGAAACCCACATGCACATTTTTTGCAACAGTGCAACAAGGCCCCAACAATAAAAATGTAAAGAACATAAAGTACATTAACCACCAGGCAGTCACTATAGAAGAACCAAGAAAGCGTAACACCATTGTGCAATGTCAAAGATGTCAGCAGTATGGTCACACAAAAAATTATTGTATGAGACCTTACCGCTGCGTGAAATGTGCTGAAGCTCACAAGACATCAGAATGCTTAAAGACTGATCGCAACACACCCGCAAAATGTGCATTGTGCCTTGGTGCCCATCCTGCAAACTTTAAAGGATGTGAGGTTTATAAAGAAATTGCATCAAGAAAAAATAACAAAAACTCACACCTTGAAGGTAGAAAAAACACTAAGACAAACGCTAGCAATAATAACCAGCAGAGGTCACAAGCTCCCAATATAGTAGTCAATGAACATAAACAACCACAATTTCATAATCCAACTGAAAAAGACAAAATAAATCCACATGCTAAAAAGAGAACAGGATATAATGAAGTACTTAAGGCCAATACAAATTCAGAAAATTCACAGATCCCAAGGCTGAATACAACAGCAGAAGAGATGCTCCTCAAACAAGCTGAGAAGTTTGATATAATACTACAACAAATGAGTACCCTAATTAGTCTCATAACAACTTTAGTTACACAAATATCAAAATGACTTCCCTCAAGATAGTGACGTGGAACCTAGATGGTCTATCACCCAATCTAGAAGAGGTAGAAGTATTATTGAATACGCACAACATAGACATATTGCTAGTGTCTGAATCTCACCTAACTGACAACAAAACTGTTACCATTCGTAACTACAATATCTACGCCGTCAACCATCCAGACGGCACAGCACATGCAGGTGCGGCCCTAATTATAAAATCTAGCGTCAAACACCATGAACAGCCACAGTTTAAAAAAGCCCACATACAAGCTGCCACAGTAGCAGTAGAAGATCGTAATTGTATGTTCAATGTATCCGCAATATACTGCCCTCCAAAGCACAACATAAAACAAGAACAGTATGAAGAGCTATTTAACACACTTGGAAAGCGGTTTATAGTCGGAGGAGATTGGAATGCCAAACACGTCCACTGGGCCTCAAGATTAACTAACACAAGAGGAAGAGAGCTTAAGAAAACCATTGAAAAAAATAACCTCGCTACGATATCAACGACAGACCCGACCAACTGGCCTACAGACCCTAAGCGACTTCCAGATGTCATCGATTTCTTTATAACTAAGGGACTTTCGAGATTTTCTTACGACGTACGCACATGTTTGGATTCGGACACTAATCATGTTCCAGTAATACTTACCATCGGTGCTACGGTTTTGAAAATGGAAAGCAATTCCAAACTATATAATAAATACACTGACTGGAATGCATATCGGGAACTCGTGCACGATAAAATAGACTTAAAAATTGGTCTGAAAAATGAGGCAGACATTGATGATGCTGTGCGGCACCTAACGTCAGTGATCCAAGAAAGCTGTTGGATGACTACTCCTGAAGCCACCAATCGTCCCCACAGAGCAAAACTTATTCGGAAACCATACGGCGAAAAATATGTGAAAAAAGGAGACTCCGCAGAATATGGCACATCAGTCGACACTCTAGTGACAAAACGTTATTAAATAAGGCTACACGGGAACTGAAGGAACTCATCTCTGAAGCAAATAATGCTGCCTTAGACACGTACCTGGAAGGATTAACTGCCACAAAGGCAACCAACTACTCACTATGGAAAGCCTGTAAAAATTTTGATCGACCATTATATCAAAAGCCACCTCTTCGCAATTCGAACGGCAAGTGGATCAGAACCTGCCAGGACAAATCTGAGGCCTTCGCGAAACACCTAAGCCAAGTGTTCAAACCAAATGAACCTGGACCAGATGCAGATGAATCGCAGATAGACGCAACGCTCAATCAAGACCTACAACTCGACCTGCCTCTAAAACTTGTAAAACCCAGAGAAATCCACAAAAATATTAAGGACTTGCAAAATAATAAAGCGCCAGGGTACGACCTAATAGACAAAAAAGTACTTCAAGAGTCACCGCGGAAAGTGATTGTGCTTCTTACCATGATATTTAATGCTATCCTAGGGTCGGATACTTCCCAGATCTCTGGAAAGTATCACAAGTTATCATGATCCACAAACCTGGTAAATCCATGCACGAAATCACATCATACAGACCTATAAGCCTTCTGCCGATAATGTCCAAGTTGCTCGAAAATCTCTACTGCACAGAATGCTGCATGTATTAAATGAAAATTCGGTTATACCGGACCACCAATTCAGATTTCGAAAAGAACATGCTACCATAGAACAGGTTCATAGAGTGTGCAGGAAAATAAGAAGATCACTAGAGAAAAAGAGTACTGCTCGGCTGTATTCCTAGATATACAACAGGCCTTTGATAGAGTTTGGCACAAGGGATTGTTGTACAAAATAAAATCTAAGCTGCCCCACACATTCTATAGTGTTTTAAAATCATATATCTCTGACAGAGTATTCCAGGTGAGAGAAGGTGATTGCACATCAGCGTTTTATGAAATATCCGCAGGAGTACCACAAGGCTCTGTACTTGGACCCATCCTGTACATACTCTTCACACATGACTTACCTCAGAGCCCAGATGTTACAGTTGCAACCTTCGCAGACGACACGGCCATTCTCGCCTCAGACAAATGTGCAGTGCAAGCCTCTTTGAAATTGCAAAAGATCCTGAAAGAAATCGAAGAATGGCTGGTGAAATGGAGAATTACCGCTAGCGTAACCAAATCAGTGCACGCAACATTCACCCTCCGGAAGGAAGATTGTGCTCCAGTAGCCCTAAATGGCATTCAACTACCCCATCAAAACGTAGTGAAGTATTTGGGAATGCACCTGGACCGTCGTCTCACCTGGAAAAACACATCGAAACAAAAAGAGACGAAGTAAATCTGAGATACAAAAGCCTTTATTGGCTGCTGGGAAACACTCAAACTGTCGCTCGAAAGCAAGATACATGTGTACAACACAGTGCTAAAACCAATTTGGACATATGGAATTCAGCTATGGGGAACGGCTAGTGCCTCAAACATATTGAAAGTCCAAAGGTCACAAAATAACATCTTAAGGCAAATGACGAACGCGGCTTGGTTTCTCCGAACAACAGAGGTCCATGAAACCTTAAACGTGCCTATGGTAAAACAAGAAATAGAACGCCATAGTGCTAACTATAACCTGCGACTGCAAGAGCACCCGAATGAACTTGCGGGTCGACTCACTATCCCTGAAACCGTACGTCGTCTCAAAAGCGACGGGACATGTATGATAGTTGACACAACAATAATGTATAAAGAAAGGGGCAATCTCCACTGGGAGTGGGACCCTCAACGCCATGAAACTGTCATCTCATCTGTTTATAGTCTGCCAAGACTGATTGCATGATTAAGATTACAAAAAAAAAAAAAAAAAAAAAAAAAAAAAAGAAATATGACAAGCTTTTCCCAGACAAGATCGTCATTCCCTATGGAATCTGGTTGGTAGTTACTATGTGATCCAAGCTAAAAACTTTTTTAGATGATGATGAGAGTGAGACAGAAATTTTAGACCACAGCAGATGACATAGAAAAAAGCAACAGTCGTAAGACTAATGAGAATGATGATGATAAGACTTTCCGTAGTGGGAAGCTTTACTGTGTGTTTATTGCTTACGACTTCCAGAAGAAATTTTGGCTCTTCTAAATGGACTACTTCCTCGTAAGACTGGACTGGGTTGCACTTCTGTATGGGAAGACTTGGCAGTACCAAACATGGAGTTATTAGAATGGGCCGATTTCTGTAAACTATTTATTGTTTTAGGGAAGTGCAATACTGAACACCTTGGTTTACATGAGTTAGGGTGTGTACTATGTTCTGTTAAGCCAGTTGTTTTTAGACTTTTGTTATAGCTTTTATGCAAAAATTCATTTTGTGGACAAAAGCCACAGTTATTATGTTCAGCTTGCCAAGAAGGTACAGGTACCATTTCACTGTCAAGTACTCGACAGGAATTCACAATACCTTCTCTAGATGTTCTAGTATGTAGTATAGTCTGTTTCAGACTTTGGAAGACTTCATTCTTTTTATTGCTTCGGGTTGTGTCAGGTTCTCTTAAACGAAGGTCCCTGTTTTGCAAATACTCTGAAACTAATGTGAGTGATGACTTTGCAGGTACTCTTTCTTCCTGGGTAGTAGATCCACCAAGTAAACTGGAAGGCATCTCTTCACTGACAGCAAACAAATCAACTCTTTTGCTTTTCTCAGATTTACTATCTACAATGTTGTTATTAGATTCTTTTACGCTATTATCATCCTTAGGTAGTAACAGTGTCGGTATGTCAGGCTCCCATTCATTAGGCATCTCGTCAAGATCCCATTGTGTTGCCATATCAGTCTTTGCTACATCACTGTCTTTTTTTGTTTTACTATCAAAATTGGCAATGCTAGATTTGCTTTGCAATTCTACAATGCCTGTACTAACACATCTTGGCAAAAGTTTATTCAATGTTGTTCCTGTCTTATCCCTGCTGATTTCATTAGCTAATTCTCTGAAAGAAATAAGATAAGATTCTTTGACTATTTCTTTTCAGATTGAAAGTTATTACTAAGTATTTTGTCTACATCGCTTTTAGTCAACACCAATGTCTGGTTTGTGAAATTAATAGCTTAGATGGAGCAATATTTATTTATTGTATTATGTTAGATGCATAATACAATAAATCAATGTTTCTTAAAAGCCTCACCTTGCTTGGAGCCTACGGTCCAATAACTCTTTCTGTTTGTCAAGAATTTGTTGCCTCCTTTTTCTTAATTCAGCAGCGGCTTCTCGTCCTCTTTGCTTAGATAAATCTATTTTATCTCCATCAGCACCTGAGATAATTATACAAAAAAATAGACAATATTTTTTTTTATGATAATCAATTTTATAATTTAAGCTCGTAACTCAGCATAAATGAGTGAAGACAGATACACTATTACAGTGAATTTAATTGAGCTATTCTTGAAATAAGAACTGTCAACTTGCCCAATGAGGGTTCTGTACAAATTTGTAGGTACATACTATAAGTAATACAGGTCTCACACTCTTTTGAGCTTTTCACATTCTCTGAACAAAGACTACATAATATATTCTTTGTAAATGGTTACAAATGAAGTTTTTGGATTTTTCTATCTTATTCTTATGTATTATATATTTAATATGATAGAAAATACAGAAAGGTCAACAGAAAATACCCTGTTTTTGATTCCCTTGAGGTATTTGAATCATACAGCCATATCTTTCTATTTAGGTAACAAGACATTTAATATGTTTATAGCTTCAATAGATGGTAAACCTAAGCATAATATGGTTTCAATTTCGACTCAATACCTGTGTGTGTGTCAATACAAATATATTCCATGGAACAGGACGGTATTTCATCACGTTAAAGTGTTTTGTCAGAAAGACAGAAATAGAGACACTAAAGTATTTTATAAAGGTTCTATTTTTTCAAAGTATGGAATCGTAAAAACAATATACTAAATAAAATATGATTATTAGATAACTTTATTTGATGCGACTGTTTACTACTTGACGTAGCCTCTCTGGTATATTTAACATGAATAGATAAGTTTTTACTATGCAGGAATACAACTTTCCCTGTAGTTAACATGGTAGTACCCACATTTTCATATTATTCAGTACAACTTGATATTAGCAAGATTTATTAGTTTGATTATCAAATTACCTACTTTATTAGTTTATAATATTTATTTACCTTGTGATAGAACATCTGAAGCATTTCTGTGGCTTGACCCAACATTCTTTAATCCTGTGGCGTAATATTCTTCAAGCTTTTTCACAAGTTGCTCTTGGCGTTCCAAATATTCCTTCTTTTTCTTCGAGTCTAGTTCGATGACCTGTCGCAAATTCTCCACTTTGGCGCGTTGCCTTATTTTTTTAGCAATGTCTTTTGATTGTTCTCTAACCTAGAAATTCATCGACGCTTTTATTACACTGGGCGAAATAAATTTGGAAAACTAATACATCTTTTACATAATTATTTTTCATCAAACCTGTTGAAGTCTCAGTTTACGCCGGCGTAGAATTTCATTTGTTTTGGAACCATCCAATTCCGAAGTCATAATGACATTGAATCTGACACCAAAAAGTATAAATTTATTAATAAATGTCCAACAATCATCAATCTATTAATTACAACTAGTCACAAACTACGGAGGTAAGTAATTGAAATATAATATCTAGTTAAACAAAACACATGTAAACAATGAGCACAGGTGAACAAACTTGGAGCACAGAAAAGGTTCATATTCAAATAAATGTCAAACTCGAATTTTCAACGATCGTTTTGATTTTGTACCGTAAACAACAAGTACAACTACGCCAAAGTTAGAAACGCAGAGGTACTGTTCAGTTAATATTCCGTATGTTTTGATTTATGAATATATTTACTAACGTAATTGTTAGTAATTTTTTGTATTTTTTTGTATAAACTTGTAAATACGTAAATATTAGCTTTTAAAGTAGGTAACCACAAGAGAGTAAATCAATTTTGGTATGACGATCAAGCATCAAGTTCTATTGGTATGTTATAGAACATATTTGACTTTGACATAGAAATTGTTTCTCTAAAATCTTTTTTTAATATTAACATCACACATTGTGCGGTAACACACCAGACAGTATTTTCTTTCGTGGGTAGGTAAAAATGGAGTTGCGTGAATGAAGCTCATCATCACGCTCGTAAATGAAAGAAATCTTCCGGTGAACTCGGAACTATTACATGTTGAGTCATAAATCGTAAAGGGTAAGTTTTACACAAAAGTTTACTAGAAACTAAAGATCCAAAATTTTATTTTCTACAATAATAGTGTCTGTGATTTTTACCCTAAACTGCATGGTCAAGCACCATCTTCACGAAACGTATATTTATATCTCTATCCCTCGGTATCTTGAAAACTATGCACTTTCGGGCAAAAGTTATGGAAACTATTATTGTAGAAAATAACATTTCGCATCTTTTGTTTTCTATTTATCGAACCAATTAAGCTGATATTTTAAGAGTTATCGCCCACAATAGAAAAACTGGTTCAGGAAATAAGCAATAATCCTAAACGGTAAATTGAACAAAAAAATTGTAAAAAATTAAAAGATGTAAAATTATATTTCCCATAATAATGATTCCAATGATTTTTGCTCTAAATTACATAGGTTTTGATATATCAGCCAAAACGTTTTTTGCAAGATGGCGCCAGAGGCTCTACCTAGATCTGTCAGTATTTTGTGATTTTATGCTCAGCAAATGATCCTAAACCTGACAAAAAAAATATTGGATTGGCAATCTAGTGCTAGTTTCCAAGATCCAGAATTCGCCTCAAGCGTTATCTTGAAAAAACGATTTTGGCGATATCTCGGAAACTATACATATTAAGGCGAAAGTCATTGAGAGCATTATTGTAAAAAACAACATTTTGCATATTTTGTTCTCTATTTAACGAACTAACTAAACTGATATTTTAAGAGTTATCGGCCGCAATAGAAAAACTCGTTCAGGAAATAAGCAATAAATCGTAAACGGTAAATTCTATAAAAAAATTGTTGGAAGTAAAAAGATGTAAAATTATATTTCCTACAATAATAATTCCAATATTTTTTGCTCTAAAGTGCATAATTTTCGAGATATCAGCTAAAACGTTATTTCATGATGGCGCCTGAGGCGAATTCTTGATCACGGAAACTTGAACTAAATTGCCGGGCAAATTTAAATAACTACCTTTGAAGGCGAAAGTCATGGAGGTCATTATTGTTGAAAATATAATATTGCATCTTTCGTTTCCAGTAAACTCTTAAACTAAAAAAATCACCGTTTTTTATATATGAGTTATTTAATAGTTCCGAGTTCACCCGATGATTTCTTTCATTTACGAGCGTGACGATAGTATTTGCTATGATTTCCACTATTCAATATCAGTTCTGTAACGACATATCGGATATACTTATACACATACTTACTTATATTACTTACATTAAATATCAGCTGAAAATATAGTTAAAATGACAATAATTATGATGATGATGACGCGAGGAAAATATCAAGATGTCGATAGTTTTTGGAACAGTCTTATCCATCTCTAGTGCAACTCCATTTTTACCTACCCACGATAGAAAATACTGTCTGGTGTGTCACCGCACATTGATTACACGACATCACATATTTAGAGGGATTTTTGTATGTTACGAATAAACTCAAAAACTACTGGACCGATTTCAAAAATTCTTTTACCAATAGTAAGCTACATTATCACTGAGTAACATAGGCTATGTTTATCACGAAAAAAATAGATATCCACTTAAACTTTAACTAAAACCAACGCAAGGTGGAATAAAAACAGACTTAAAATGGCTTTCATCGCATACGCTGCGGAAAGTACTAATGATAGACCAAAATAATGTTCTACAATATTATAGAGCGTATTAAAATCTACAAAAAATCTCGCGATACCATATGTCTAACTACAGTAGTTACGTCGCTACAACTACTTTTTTACATGTTAAAAGTAGATAAAATGTATATTAAATTCAGACCATGTTATCCACACATTTGTATGAATTCTTATCTAAATAAATTATTTCTTATTCAAGAATCTTTTAATACCTATTGATTACTTTTTGAATTATTGAAGTCGGACATTCCATTCAAAAGATATTATACGAAGTTAAAAATATCAATCCTATCAAAATACGGCGCGTCGCGGCGCAACGCGGCGCGTTGAACACCGAGGCACGGGAGAGAAGTGTTTGCAGCTATGAATTTGTAACAGTATCATATAATCTAACAGTATTTTTTTAGTTTTCTCGCCTATTGCTTGTATCTGTGTTTTTTACATTTTTAAGAGGGGCAGAGCTTTTATTAACGAAACTAAAATACAATGAGAACTACACAACGCTACATAACTACCTACCTACTTACACTAAGCACACCTGAATTGTCCATAAACCAATTAAGGTCTATAGATAATCAAGATGTTCAAGCCCACTACCAATCGGAAGCGTACCCAGCATGCTGGCGGCATTACCACGCTGAATGGCAATGCTTATGCGTTGGGCCAAATAAACGCCAGAAATGTATCTGTCCCATTGACTTATAGGTATATTACATCATTGATCTGTCGCTTTTGGTAGGGTGAATGTGAACTACGGCAAGCGTCGCCTCTCCAACGAACAGTTTAATCTCTCGGCTACAGACATTCCTATTCAAAAGCTGGTACAAAGGCTTCTTTCAAACAACAACATGCCTGCCACATAACAGTAGTGACACGTAGCTATTGGAACATGAACAGTCCAAATCATTACCTAGCACTGCGCTCGTCACGGATACATAAAATGTTTTATCTCTATGCCCTGTAATTTCACTGGAAACATTGCCCTTCAAATCGGAACGCAGTAAATTTGCACATTACTGCTTGGCGGTAAATAACTAGCAAAAGTGTGGTACTTCCCCAGATGGACTGTGTAGAGAGTCTTACGGGTCTTACCACTACAGAACCACCACTACTTGTGAATTCAGTCGACTAAATTTAGTCAAGCCAAATACAACGTGTTCATATGTTATACATGTCCTGGTCGTCTTGTCACTCTAAGCCATAAAAAAGCGTTCAAGGTTTTTGGTTCATAAAATGTTTTATCTCTATGCCCTGTAATTTCACTGGAAACATTGGCCTTCAAATCGGAACGCAGTAAATTTGCACATTACTGCTTGGCGGTAAATAACTAGCAAAAGTGTGGTACTTCCCCAGATGGACTGTGTAGAGAGTCTTACGGGTCTTACCACTACAGAACCACCACTACTTGTGAATTCAGTCGACTAAATTTAGTCAAGCCAAATACAACGTGTTCATATGTTATACATGTCCTGGTCGTCTTGTCACTCTAAGCCATAAAAAAGCGTTCAAGGTTTTTGGTTACTCACGTATCGAATAAAAGCGCACTTACCCCATTGATCGTTATTGTCACAGTACCTACTTATATATAAGTAGGTACATTCTTGGTGTTACTTATGTGTTATTATTAGCCTATTTACAAATCACAGCCCAAGCTGCAGTACTGTACCAGGCTAAGCGAATTATGTCTATGGGTTTTATAAGTACAAAAAAATAAGCGAATACTTTCATTTACATACAAACATTTATTTAAAACTCTTAGGTAAAAAGCTAGGACACAAAATCGACACGTACGAAGCACAAGATCGTGCTCAGGGGAGAAGGACTAGGAAGGCCGACCCCAAGTAAATGGGATAAGGTCTAGGGGGAAGAGAAGAGAAGGTAAAAGGTTAGGAGCTACCCAGGGATTTTGTAAAAATACTTTTCTAACCAATCATTTCCACACTCTCGTTTGGTAGGTTCTGAAATTATTAGTTTCGTGGTGGACTTTCGAAGTGACGTAAACAAATGATAAATCATCGACACAGCACAGTAGTTGACTTGCATTGTTACCCCACCTCCACTATTGTTACTTATTACCTTCGACAGTATTAATGATGACAATACTATCAATTCCATTACCTGCACCTTTAGTGCTACTCTCTATCAGACTATCAGGATTGTTTGATTGTTTGTTACCGTTGCCTTCATTCCCATTCAAACTTTTACTGCCACCTTTAAGACCACCGGAGTTGTTACCGTTGCCACCTCCCCCAAATAAACTGTTGCCACCCCCCTATTAAACCACCAGGATTGCCACCTCCAACAGATTTTCCTCCTTTCTTGAAACCATCCCCATTCATGCCTCCTCCATTATTAATGACAGAATTACCTCCTCCAATTAAACCGCCTGGATTTCCACTTTCGCCGGTACCCGAACTACCAGTATTTACTACACCACCTTCATTATTTATCACATTATTACCACCTCCGATCAAACCTCCAGCGTTTCCGTTACTGCCATCGCCATGTCCTTTCCCATTGGAACCGCAGTTTTGAGTGGCGGTATAAATCAGTGCATTAACTAGTTTCATAATCAGTTCTTCACTGAGTGGTCTGGCACAAGAATGGCACGCTGTGCACGGGTCAGGTTTCAGAGATTGTGTAATTTCCAGCATTGTCTTCAAATTTTCGATGGTTTCCTTGCATGTCTCGTGTCGTGACACGGGTAAACATGGTTGAACCCCATAGTAGGAAGAGTGTGATCTCTAAAGAAAAAAAATTAATAATTATCTGGTTTGATTGACCTGTTTAAAAATTGAATATCAATAATAATTCATATTCTTACCGTGAAATGGAATGTCGTCAGAATCAAAATACAAGAGTACATAAGAGCTCTCATGTTCATCGTCTTTTCTAAATCAATAATTACTGAGTTTCATTTATATAGGTTTTAATATCGCAACACCTGTTCAATGATTATTTTACTATTCCAGCAAACTTTATTAATCGTTTCGTAAACTAATTTTGTTTTCTTATCGAGCGGTTTGAGGGCACGTAGTGCTACTAGTTATATCTACCGTTTTAAATTCATAAAAAAATTACAAGCGAGAACATCAACGGTAACAACAAGTATACTCGTAGGTACTCGTAATAACATACTGATGGTTCAAGAGCTTATCCTAGTTTGGGGCCCAATGGCACGGCTAGTAGATTTATAAAAACATCGTGAGGAAACCGACATGTATTTAGAATCTTTCGAGGTCATGTGTCATTCACCAACCCGCACTGAATCAGCGTGGTGGATTATGATCTTGACTCTTTCCTTGCGAGAGAAAGCTTCGAGTCTCAGCAGTGGGAACATTAAATGGGCTCCTTATGCTATATAATAGTAGTTAGTTGGGCTCTACGCCTGCGCAAACCCATGGTTCAGTAGGTAGTAGAGGGCACTTGTAGCCAACTGCCATAAAATAATTTAAAAATATTACTTACTTTGTATAAAATTTAGCAATGGGTACTAAATACTAAACCATTGAAGAACTAAGCTATTGCTATAGATAAGTACCTATTACAACTAAAACAGTTTCCTTTTATTTAATTTTGTCATTTACCTTACTCTTGGTGACTGGACAAGAACAGACACAGAATGGCCCCGGCAAAGAACTTCATTTGCATGTGGATTACCAGCTCGTCCGTTCGACAGCATCACAAAGTTCACAAAAACTAGTTATAAAACAAAAACAAATGATTATACTTAAGAAAATGTAATATCTCAACCACTTGTTGTTTAGAGTCACTTTTGTACATTGAAAACCCGAATTCATTGCAACTTCCTTTGCCACTCGATTGCCTTCCTTGGCCAACTAGATCGGTTTAACGTGATTCGCCGTCATGGTATTTAAATTCGTGTAATTAGTAGATCCATACGAAGCTAAAATGGATACTGGGCCTAAGCAGTCGAGGCAGATGAACCCACGTCATAAAGCCAACGTTTTCTCTATTCTTACATTCGGGTAATGTGTTGGATATCACCTTTTGTATTTTTAGAAAACTGATACAGGCATCTCAACGAGGATTAATCTGGAAGGTTCAAGAGCTTCTTAACGGTTCTTATGCAGCGTTATAAGCTAAACAGGGTTCGTATACAACATTTTCGGCAATAATCTTTAAGGTGTTTGGACTTTAATGGCTCACGTTCCATAACTGCTACAATACCATTCAATATTAATCAGTCGAGGTGAATCTGCCTTTGCCCGTAAGTAAATAACAGAACAGAATTAACTAATGAGACAGATTTAAGGAGAAAATTAGCGGGAACGTCTGATTTCGTGGAAGCACTCCTCCGACTTGCAGGCCCGAGATGCAGACTCCAGACAACACCCAAAGCCTCTGTTCAAAACAGTTTTGTTTTTCTAACTGACCTACATATATATAGCGGGCGGTGAGTGCCCCTACACTACCTTAACAGACTTTTGAGTTAGCGCGGAAGCGCAGGACCCTGCCATTCATAACGATTTATCTAATACCCTTTTAACTTTAAGGGTAACCCAAAACTGAGCATTGTACTTTAACAACTTTTTTAAAAAGTACCTCAGAAGAAAATTGTACAAAGTCTAATTATTTCACAGATGGACTATAGAAACGTTCAAACTTGGTTATGGACGTGATATCAAGGATAACGATCTCTACGCACCCCTGCCCGACCACCGATCTGATATACTAGGTAGGTCGTTACGTCTTTAGTACCTTGAATCCGCATGAAGTAACGAAATCCAATATTGCGTGAAAATGTATCCCATTGTGTTATTTTTTAAGTGGAAACTTATTCCAATTTGTCCCAATAACTAGCATTTTTTTTTATTAAATCATGAACATAGTTATACACTCCGCGAGGCATAAGCTGAGCTTTGCATTTGTGTGAGTGTACATGGATAGTGTAGGTGTGACAACCGGCCTTAGGCGCGGCGCCATTCTGTCTCGCCGCGCTCCTGCCTGATTGGTGATCACTCACACTAATGCAAAGCTCAGCTTATACCTCGCGGAGTGTACGTACCTATCACTGCGATTTCGCTTGAAGTTAACCTAAATTAAATTGATTCACATATGTATTAGTCATATTTCAAACGTTTTATTTATTTTTCAGGAGACGCTTTACAAAAAGCGTGGAACCGAGAAGTCCAAAAATGTAAGGACCGTGACGATGGTTCAAGACCAAGCCTTTGGAGAGTGCTCTACAAAGTGTTCGGTACACAGCTGATGTTCTATGGCTTGATACTTGCTGCTATGGAGTTTCTTATACGGTAATACCAACATTACCAACTTGCTTTATGAGCTAATGTACGAGTATATAGAGTTCAAATGAATTCATGAATATTATATACCTAATATAATTTGCATACGATACCGTAAATTTTTCATAAACTGGCGATAGCAAAAAGAACCGAATTGAGAACCTCCTCCATTTATGAAGTCGGTAAAAAAAGTTAGTAGTGCGAATTTGCGACGTAATAGCTAATTTGTAAAATTTATGTCTAATTTTCTTATGATGTTTTATCATTTGCAGGTTGCAACAACCTTTGTTTCTGGGACTACTATTGCGATACTACTGTCCAGTTACAGAAGCCGTTAATAGCAAGTGTGTCTATAAATATATTAATAGTTTTATTTTAACTTGTTAATCTTTGAAAATACCTTTTAGCTCAATGCGGTGTTAACGTTTGCATTGATCTAGATTTCAGAGTCTATTTATTTTATTTTCCAGGAACAATTCCACATACATATCAAGGTTATTTAACTACTACGATACCAGTAGTAGTATTGCATGGGGTGAAGCTGTATTTTTTGCATTTGGCATAATTTTCTGCAGTACTATGAACGTGATGGTGCAGCATCCCTTTATGATGGCTGTCATGCACATGGGGATGAAGATGAGGGTGGGGATTTGCAGTTTGATTTATAGAAAGGCAGGTGTCTCACAATCAATGTAAACAAACAAATGATACTCTTAATATGTATATCTAGATTCGGTAGCCATCGATGAGAGTTGTAGTTAGTTACAAACATATTTTAAAGTATGTTTGTAACTAACTACAATGTTTATCCAGTTAATCTAATATGCATTTAAGAGCACACAAAAGGCATTATACTCAAAACCCGCTGTGATTTCCTTCAGGCGTTAAAAGTGAGTCTCCAAGACATGTCCGAAAATAGTGCAGGACTGGTGGTAAATCTGATGGCAAATGACGTGAACAGGTTCGACACGGGCCCTATTTTCGCTCATTACCTCTGGATTGGACCTCTTGAAACTGTGGTTCGAAAAAATATTTATGGCTGTTACTCAACGTAGAAACTAAATCTAAGTAGACACCAACTATTTGCCCTGAAATCGTTAACCAATTATGTACAATAGTGTGACGACACGGTGAAGCTCACTTGATTCCATACAAATTAATAGGTTATTTTATTTACTTACTATTCAAGGATATAATAATAATAGTCTTTTTCGTTTTATACGCTTTAGCTCATGACTGTTTATCTTTACCGAGAAATGGGGATGCCTGCTGTATATGGATCCTTAGTCGTCATTGCAGTGATCCCTTTTCAGAGTAAGTACATTTATGACCATACTTATGTAAAACATGGTTAAAGTAAACTCCAGCCAGCCAGCCAACATTTTGGCCATTCGTACCCTCCACAAAACACTTGGGCAGGTCATGGGTGGCAGGTCCCCACGGACCTAAACTTTCCTCCGTAAATGGGATAAAACAATAAGAAGTTCTCAAAGATTGATATTTGCGCCATCTGAAGTTCTTCACTTTGAACGCCGCAGCACCAGCCTACGCTCTGTAAGTTAAGGAAGATGAGACGGAGCCAGACTAACAATGTACGGGGCACCCCACATCAACATCAAAATCAAGAAACAGAAATACAGGGAATCATTTTCATCCTGTCAAGTCAAGAGATACAGCAACTCTGAATGTAGTTTTGTTTGTGAATATGTTAGCTTGGGTAAAGCAATATTCGAAAATGACAAATATTGCTGTAGCGTTAGTAATGTGATATTTCAGTATACTTGGGAACGCGTACGGCATACTACAGAGAAAAAACAGCGCTTAAATCCGACGAGCGAGTGAAACTCATGAAGGAAATTGTTATGGGAATGGAGGTCATAAAAAATGTATACTTGGGAACAACCATTTCGAAAAATCATCGCTATTGTGCGACAGTAAGTTAAAAATATTAACCTTGTGATTGATTAGCAAACTGTATAAGTTTCGATGTGTTGCATAAACGGCCCATTTTAATTTACCACAGACTTTAAAAAATAATCTTCTATAGGTTTACCAAGTGTAAACCTATAGAAGATTATTACCGCCATCGCACCCGGAGCTAAGCGACGATGCGGTCTACGATGGAGCATGTTTATCTGTTTACTTAGAACCTACCTAAGCATGTGTGTACCTTTACCGATTGCATCCAAGAAACCTTGGGAAAACCCAATCAGGCAACGTATTCCACAGCCTTGATATTCTTATCACAAAAGTAGAGTCAAACCTCTTCGTTCGTGTCTTTAGTACATCAACCATGAAACGATGTGGCTTTTTCGAGCTACGAGCATTCCGATAGAAAAAAGGGCAAGGTGATATTAGATCATGAAGATCAGATCAGGACTCGTGGCTTTCTCTCACAAAAGGTCTCATTATACCTATATCACCCAGTCGTGAATTTCTCTTTAGACAGGAGATTTACTTCATCAAGATGACGTCATACATCCGTGGGATAATAATGTCGTTCATAATGTTCACGTCACGATTTGGAATTTTCATCACGGTGCTTCTGTACGTGACTCTCATCAATCGGATCAGCGTCGAGAAAGTGTTCTTCATTACCTGCTATTACAACATCACCAAACAGACTATGACTTTATATTTTCCTCAAGCAGTTGGTCAAGTAAGTTAGCATAACATTAAATGTTCCCACTACTAGGACTCGGGACCAAGGAAGACCAAGGTGAAGGCTCTAATCCACCACGCTGGATCAGTGAAGGTTGCCGCATAACACTTGTCCTCGAAAGATATCTTTATTGGAAGACTGAGGTTTCCTCAAAATGTTTTCCCTTTTTTTTATATACTTAGCATAGAGTGACAAGTAGAGCAGGACATGTGCCTGATGGTAAGCAACATGCACGTCCATAACAGCACAGTGACAGACAGCTACTGGATCGTTAAGAGTCCAAATCATTACCTAGCACCACACTGCGCTTGTCATCCGGAGATATAAGGTGTTTAATCTCTGAGCCCAGCAATGTCTCTGGAAACGTTGCCCTTGAAACCGTAACACAGTAATTATTGCGCACTACTGCTTGGCGGCAGAAAAGCTGGCAAAGGTGTGGTACTTCCCCAGGTGGACTCTGCAAGAGCCTTACCACTACCACTATCATTTACCTTTTAATGGAGATGGAGATAAAAACCGTAAACGTGACATAACACTTCGTAAAATACTCAGAAGTGCAGGTGCATGGGAATTACGATTTCACGATTGTGAATCACACGTTCTACTCGTAGCCACTTCGCGACCACCGCTCTCGCAAGAGTTCACACTTATTGACGTGACAACGTCTTATAAATTGGTTTGCCGGGTGAGTTCACACGTTATGCGCTTTTCTAAGAGCGAGAGAGACAGACATAAAAAGTTTTTTCTTTCCGTAAAATTATTTACCACTCAAAAACGTTGTCACGTAAAAGATGACTGATGATGATAATTCTTTCAAATATCTCACTAAGATGACTGATGATGATAATTATAGAAGCCGATGACAGCCCTAAAGTTGTGTGGCCGTTACTTTTTACCATCTGACGGGGCAACTACTACTTCATCACTTTTTGTTTAAAAATATAAAGAAATGAACATTTGTGTTAATTTGCAAACTCCACCCGGGAAAGTACCATGTAAGTTTCTAAGTTAACGTGCGAGATCTTCGACCACGCCGTCGCTTACCATCAGGCGAGTTAGTGGTCAAACGCGGACCTATACGCGATAAAAACAAAAAAAAACAACTTTGTCAGTTATTCCACCGCCAAGCAGTAATATTATTCGGTTTGAAGGGCAATGTTTCAAAGATAAATTATAGAGCAAAGAGATAAAGCATCTTATATCTCTGGGTGACGAGCGTAATACAGTGCGAGTCATTTCTAGACATTTAAACTCTTCAAATAGCTGCGTGGCACTGTGCTGTTACGGGCAAGCGTGCTTACCGTCAGATGCATGTACCTATTACTCGTCTCGTCACACTAAATCATTCTACTATTATAAAGGCGAATGTTTGTGAGTGTGTATGATTGCGTTCTTCTTTGTGTGTGATCTTTACGTCTAAACGACTAAAACTACTTCAATATAATTTGGCATGTAGTTATATGACACCCTGAATAGCTATATTTGGTTAATATAAATTCAAGATGGCCGCCGCCACAAAATGGCGAACAAAATATTTCTTCACGACCTAGCAATATGGATATCAAATGAAAGGGCTTGACTAGTAAAATACTATACACTATAAAAAATCAAATCAAGATGGCCGCCACCACAAAATGGCGAATTATGTTATTTTTTTCACTACTACCTCAATATGGGTATCAAACGAAAGGGCTGACTAGTAGAATACATTGCACTATGACGAACGCAAGAGGCGCTTGAAAGTTATAACAACTATAATATGGTTTCAAATGAAAGTTTTTGACTAGTATACGGATCTCTAAAGATTGCAGAAATGAAAGTGGCTGTGCAAAGAATTCGTGATTATTTATTGAGTGAGGAGTGTCACTTGCCTCCCCGACAACCACAGACTCAAGTCGATGTAGAATTGAATGTTCCGAAAAGCGAGTTACAATATTAGGTGAGAAACACATTATGTGACAACAATTATTATTTAATGACATATCGCACGTTTAGCACTGAAGTACTTAAAAATTAAAAACTAAAAAGAATACGAAACCATACAACGAACGGCCTAAAACATTTTTGCAATTTATTAAGAATGGACTCCAGAAAAAGAAGATTGCGACGTCAAGTTATTCACCTTAAGTATTCTGGACGAAAAAGAATCAATAATACAACAATATAATTTGCATATAAGTACCAAAAAACAAACATTTTTGTTTAAGGCAATTCAATTCTAAAGTCTAAAGGTGCGATATAATCGTAGAAAGAGAAAGACAGATATATTATGATCTTCTGTACGGTTGATTTTAAATAATACTTTTTATACCGTGAAATTGTGAAAAATGTTAGATTACGATCTAACGACACGACGTTATATTTAAACTAACCAAACCAACTAAATTATCATGGGTTTATAATCACATGCATTAGGTATATTGTACTCGTAAACGGATAGTGATTTAATTTTTACGGTGACATATACCTAGGTATATGTACTTGTATTACATATAGCTCAATACTTCGTCTTGTTGAGTCTATAAATAAAAAATAAACCTATACGGTTACCAGCCATCAGGTGAGTCGACTGCTTGTTGTCACTCTTTCTATCCCACAACAAACAATTATCCATTACAGACGAGCCTGTTGAATTGAAACCTAAGAATAATGTACCTAACAAAAATGGCCCTGATACTTCAAGTAAGGCTGAAGAAGATAAGAATCCAAGTAAGTGGCATACATTCAAGGTTGGTTAAATAATTATACACCCGTGAAGAAACTAAATAATAATAATTATGTTTATGTCGCAGCCATCTAGCTCTTAATTAGCCGATCAATCAATAGCCTAGCCTCTTTACCGCGCCGTTTAATCAGGTTCCCGAATGATATAGTTAGTTATAATATAAATAAAGTTGCAAATAACTTGGGTCGTTGGCATTTAATTACTTGCCTAGCCTGTTCATTTTAATAGATTGAATCGGCTGATTAAGCCGGCTAATTAAGTGGCTGCGACGTATCTATTTACACTACTCAGTGATATTTTAAAATTACGTCAGAAGTCACAAAGCATATATTTTTAACTTGTCTGTCATTTTTAGGTTCTAAAGAACCAGTAATAATATTTAGCAATGCTCACAGTAAGTGGATAAAATCTACAGAAAAGGATGATGTTACGGACATTGATTTAACTGTGAGACGCTGGTTATTATATTAATAATTAAAACTAAGTTATCATGAGGCGTTTTCAGGATAAAATTAATATAGCTATTATGTATTATATATTTAAGACTAGCTTTTACCCGCGACTTCGTCCGCGCCACATATTTATTAAAGTAATTGAGGCAGTACCTACTCGTATGTCTACTACCATACAAATTCACGTTTCCTAATCAAAATCGGTCTAAGTCAAAGTTTTATATTTATTAATAAACTAGCTTTTACCCGCGACTTCGTCCGCGCCACATATTTATTAAAGTAATTGAGGCAGTACCTACTCGTGTGTCTACTACCATACAAATTCACGTTTCCTAATCAAAATCGGTCTAAGTCAAAGTTTTATATTTATTAATAAATGTACAATTTACGACAAATTACAAAAAAACTATGTTCTCAAAAATTAATCAAAAACAGATTTTCATTTAAAATCATATTGGGACGGTCCACCAAATTTTATTAGAGTCTATTAGTAGATATTAGTAGATATATCGTCTGATTACATGAACGCAAATTTTAGTTTGTTGTTCATATTTCAAAAACCGCCGCACTGATTTCGATAAAATTTATAAAACCACCTCTGAACTATAATCTACCAACCAAAAAAATAACCATCTAAATTGATTGACAATTGGAAATACAACTGGATTGATAACCTCCTCCTTTTTGAAGTCGGTTTAAAATAGCATACAAAGAGTGCAAAGATCCTTCCATGCACACTTTTTTTACTCCTCATTTCAACTCTTTTTCTGTGATAAAAAGTCGCTGTTGTCCTTTCCTAAGTCTAGTCTATATGTGCACCAAATTGTAACAAACTCTTTAAGTGGCTTAGGCGTTAGACGGCAACGGACAGAGAGAGCTACTTTCATATATATAATTTCGTATTAGAATTGAAAACAGGTGTTCCTGATCATTTTATAGGAGGCAGTTGTAAAAGATTACCGAAAAGTAATACGTTTACTCCTCCAAAAAACTCATTTTTGCAGTTCTTAATTTGCCTTAATCGAGCGTCCATCATGCATAACATTTGATAAGACACCATGGAAATCTTGTCGACTATCAAAACTTCTGTCTGATACGCCATTTAGTGGCTGCGCCCATCTTAAATATTGAGGTTGTATAGTGCACTGTATTCTTCTTGTCAAGCCCTTTTATTTGATACCCATGTTGATGGGATTGATAAAACCTAAGTTATCCGCCATTGTGTAGAGGCCGCCATCTTGGATTTTAATTTTTTATAGTATATTGTATTCTGCTTGTTGAGCCCTTTCATTTGATACCCATGTTGATGGAATTGATAAAACCTACGTTATCCGCCATTTTGTAGCGGCCGCCATCTTGGATTTCAATTTTTTATAGTATATTGTATTCTGCTTGTTGAGCCCTTTCATTTGATACCCATATTGATGGGATTAATAAAACATAAATTATCCGCCATTTTGTAGCGGCGGCCATCTTGAATTTATATAAGTACATTAATTATAAATAAATGATCCCGCTAGAAGCGTCTTGAAACGCTCTCGAGAGTAAATGGCTCAAACGGGTAAAAGTAAGGTGGCACTTCATATGCCGAAACATAAACACCGCACTTATGTAACCTGACACCCGTTTTCCCGCCAAATTTGTAAAACGCGAAAAGCGGCCAGTGTATCAAGCGGTTATATAAGTATCCCCGTATAGTTAGAAATTATAAAATTGCTGGAACAAACGTTTATCGACTCCATTTCAAGTGTCTAGATACAAAGTTTCATGGTTTTATCTTCAATAATATTGAACTTCCAGACTTTCACCCCCAATTCCACCCCGTAGGTACAGTTCGAAACTACAAAACTGCTAAAACATACATTTTATGGTTTCGTGTTAAATATCTAGACGTAAAGTTTCATAGTTCTTCAACAATGACGAAGTTTTCCATATAAACTTTCATCCCTTATTTTAACCCTTTCAACCCTTTTTTCGGAACAAAAAGTAGCCTATGTCCTTTCTCGGGATCTATTTTATCTATGTATCAAATTTCATCAAAATCTGTTGGTTGGTTTAGGCGGTAAAGACGGACAGACAGACAGACAGACAGACAGACAGACAGACAGACAGACAGAGTTACTTTCGCATTTATAATATTAGTATGGATGTAAAATTTACACAGCAAATTACAAAAAAAACTATGTTCTCAAAAAATTAATCAAAAACAGACTTTAATTTAAAATCATATTGGGACGGTCCACCAAATTTTATTAGAGTCTATTAGTAGATATTAGTAGATATATCGTCTGATTACATGAACGCAAATTTTAGTTTGTTGCTCATATTTCAAAAACCGCCCCACTGATTTCGATAAAATTTATATGACCACCTCTGAACTATAATCTACCAACCAAAAAAATAACCATCTAAATTGATTCACAATTGAAATACAACTGGATTGATAACCTCCTCCTTTTTTGAAGTCGGTTAAAATAGCATACAAAGAGTGCAAAGATCCTTCCATGCACACTTTTACTCCTCATTTCCACTCTTTTCAACTCTTTTTCTGTGATAAAAAGTCGCCGTTGTCCTTTCCTAAGTCTAGTCTATCTGTGCACCAAATTGTAACAAAATCTTTAAGTGGCTTAGGCGTTAGGCGGTAACGGACAGAGAGAGTTACTTTCAAATATATAATTTCGTATTAGAATTGAAAACAGGTGTTCCTGATCATTTTTTAGGAGGCAGTTGTAAAGATTACCGAAAAGTAATACGTTTACTCCTCCAAAAACTCATTTTCGCAGTTCTTAATTTGCCTTAATCGAGCGTCCATCATGCATAACATTTGATAAGACACCATGGAAATCTCGTCGACTATCAAAAATTCTGTCTGATACGCCATTTAGTGGCTGCGCCCATCTTAAATATTGAGGTTGTATAGTGCACTGTATACTTTTTGTCAAGCCCTTTTATTTGATACCCATGTTGATGGGATTGATAAAACCTAAGTTATCCGCCATTGTGTAGAGGCCGCTATCTTGGATTTTAATTTTATATAGTACGTTGTATTCTACTGGTTGAGCACTTTCATTTGATACCCATATTGATGGGATTGATAAAACCTACGTTATCCGCCATTTTGTAGCGGCCGCCATCTTGGATTTCAATTTTTTATAGTATGTCGTATTCTGCTTGTTGAGCCCTTTCATTTGATACCCATGTTGATGGGATTGATAAAACCTACGTTATCCGCCATTTTGTAGCGGCCGCCATCTTGGATTTCAATTTTTATAGTATATTGTATTCTGCTTGTTGAGCCCTTTCATTTGATACCCATGTTGATGGGATTAATAAAACCTAAGTTATCCGCCATTGTGTAGAGGCCGCCATCTTGGATTTTAATTTTATATAGTACGTTGTATTCTACTGGTTGAGCACTTTCATTTGAAACCCATATTGATGGGATTGATAAAACCTACGTTATCCGCCATTTTGTAGCGGCCGCCATCTTGGATTTAATTTTTTTATAGTATATTGTATTCTGCTTGTTGAGTCCTTTCATTTGATACCCATGTTGATGGGATTGATAAAACCTACGTTATCCGCCATTTTGTAGCGGCCATCGGCCAAGATGGCCATCTTGAATTTATAAATAAATGATACCGCTAGAAGCGTCTTGAAACGCTCTTGAGAGTAAATGGCTCAAACGGGTAAAAGTAAGGTGGCACTTCATATGCCCAAACATAAACACCGCACTTATGTAACCTGACACCCGTTTTCCCGCCAAATTTGTAAAACGCGAAAAGCGGCCAGTGTATCAAGCGGTTATATAAGTATCCCCGTATAGTTAGAAATTATAAAATTGCTGGAACAAACGTTTATCGACTCCATTTCAAGTGTCTAGATACAAAGTTTCATGGTTTTATCTTCAATAATATTGAACTTGCAGACTTTCACCCCCAATTCCACCCCGTAGGTACAGTTCGAAACTACAAAACTGCTAAAACATACATTTTATGGTTTCGTGTTAAATATCTAGACGTAAAGTTTCGTAGTCCTTCAACAATGACGAAGTTTTCCATATAAACTTTCATCCCTTATTTTAACCCTTTCAACCCTTTTTCGGAACAAAAGTAGCCTATGTCCTTTCTCGGGATCTATTCTATCTATATAAAATTTCATCAAAATCTGTTGGTTGGTTTAGGCGGTAAAGACGGACAGACAGACAGACAGAGTTACTTTCGCATTTATAATATTAGTATGGATTAATATAGCTATCAAAGATGGTTTTAAATTTTGCCAAATGCCAAATGCGTTATTACACCACTCGTTATTCAGACAGTCTTAGTCTAAGTAGCGTGGTGTAAGTGTAATAAGCGTCTGACTGGTTAGACTCTAACTTCAGACAGCAAGATCGGGTTCGACGAGTCTTAGGTACCTACTGGCTTACAGTCTGAGTAACGAGTAGTGTAATAAGGCAAATACAGTTAAATCGACAAATATATGACACTGACATTGACATATAGTCTTAAAATTTCATTTCATTGGTTCGTGATTGGTTCATTGATATTCGCGGTAATTTTTGTTTTTGTGTTTTGGGTATTCGGAGTTCGAATGCCATAATTTTAATTTTGATCTCGCTGTTATTATACCTATCTTAAAATACTCAAAATTCTTTTCATTGATTTAAATGAATAAATGCCATAATAGCGTGCAGTAAAGAAAAAGAAGTACTTTTAAAAGTATCGCGTAAGCGCGTTTTTCAGACTGGTGTAATAGCGAGCCATTAAGCGACAAATTAGACTCTAAGATAGTCTGAATAACGAGTGCTTAATAACGCGTAGTCTAATAAGCGCTATAACGCTACTATCAATAGAAGCGGAGCATGAATCAAGAATGTAACAAAAACCGGAAAAAAAAATCCTTTTTGAGAGTTTTCGTAGCGATCTTGTGTCTAAGATTGCGTCAACTTCAACTTTTTTCTTTTGGCTTCCATTCGGTAATGTCACCGTAATTTCGCCAATGTCCAAGATTGCGTCATTGAATTTAAATCTGCTAATCAAATTTGTTTATAAATCTGAGTTGATACGACCAATTTCCGACAGGTGGGGTAGCAGGTAGCTGAAGAGATTTTTTGCTTGAAAGCGATATTCTCAGGAATTACTGAACCGATTTCAGTCATTCTTTCACCGTACGGGATCCCGATGAGTGCTATATAATGTAATACGGGCGAAGCCGGGGCAGACATCTAGTGTTAAATATAATCGGGACCGGCATCAGGGATCCAATTTATAATTATAACCTATTCGTAATTAGATTTACTCAATTTATGTGTATTTTCAGATTAATTCATGTAGTTTAGCCACAATTATAGGAGCAGTAGGTTCCGGAAAGTCTACTTTGCTTCAAATGATTCTAAAAGAGCTGCCGTGTTCTAAAGGTTCTTTGGAGGTTATCGGAGATGTGAGTTACGCCAGCCAGGATCCTTGGCTTTTCGTTGGTAAGTCCAAACGAAGACCAAGAACGAATAAATGATTATATTGCCATTGTTTGAGCTTCTAATCCAGAAATGTCTGTTTGGCAGGTTCTGTTCGCCAAAACATTTTATTCGGTCAGCCATTCAAAAAGTCTCGGTATATGGAAGTGTGCAAAGTTTGCGCACTTGAGAGGGATATTTCTCTCTTTCCACATGGTGATAAGACTATTGTCGGCGAAAGAGGAGTCTCATTAAGCGGAGGACAAAGAGCTCGCATCAATTTGGCTAGAGCAGTTTATAAAGAAGTGGGTAACAGTAAGAACAATACAATAATAAGGAAATGCCTCTCTGTAAACACTCATCGTTTCCTGAATTTACAGGCCAATATTTATTTGTTAGATGATCCTCTATCCGCTGTAGATACTCAAGTTTCAAAACACATCTTTGAAAGATGTT
Source organism: Ectropis grisescens (assembly GCA_017562165.1). NCBI lineage: Eukaryota > Metazoa > Arthropoda > Insecta > Lepidoptera > Geometridae > Ectropis > Ectropis grisescens. The sequence goes on along the minus strand of CM029781.1, from coordinate 23,646,158 downwards.
TGAAAAGGTGATTGAATGTACATAACTTTTGTTAAACTACTAGACTGCAGGCCCGTGAACAAAATTTATGAGTCAAATGAACCACAAGGAGACCTACTTGTATGTAGGATGATAGAAGGGTATAAAGTAATAAGATTCACCACTATGCCGTCCCTTGTAAGCTGTCCAACTGAGTGCAGTTGAAGAGGGGGTTGCAACCCTCGATCATTTCTCCTTGTCACATGATTTTTGTACGGCATTGCGAAATAATGGATTAGAAGAGGTATTGAAACTGTATGGAACCAATGCCGTACATAGTCAAATTACCAAATTTACTCTGTAAATTGTCGGAAAATCATGAATTTTTCTGACAAACTAATAATAAATATTTTAAAATTATTTTTTTTTAGTTTCAATACCTCTTCTAATCCATTATTAAAAATCATGCGACAAGGAGAAATTGTCTAGGGTTAGAACCCCTCCTCTTCAACTGCACTCAGTTGGACAGCTTACAAGTGACGGCATAGTGCTAAATCTTATTATTTTATGCCCTTCTATCATCCTACATAGGTCTCGTGGTGGTTTGACCCATAAATTTGGTTCACGGGCCTGCGACACGACTACGCTTTTTAGTATATGCATATTCTGTTTCACTAATATTTTGAACTATTTTGTGTTTATTTTAGGTTTCTGTCCAATAAGACTGTAGTATTGGTCACACATCAAATCCAATTCATCAAGTTTGTTGACCAGGTGATAATTTTGGACAAAGGGAAGATAATCGCTCAAGGAGCATTCGAAGAGCTAAACGTAGGAAAACTTATTGTTTAAATAATAATTTTATGATTTCACCTCCGCGTGATACTAATCAACGTTTTTAAACAGGATAAGGAACTAAAAATAATCCAATTAATGAAAGACAAAGTGCGAGAAGTTCACGAAGATGATGGGTTTGGCAGTTTGCAAAGCACTTCTATGATTCAACCTAGTACCTTAAGCTTACATAGGCGACATTTTTCTCTAATGTTCGATACCAGTATTGCGGTAATTTAAATAATTTTATCTACTCGTATAAATAAATGCAAAGTCTTATGTTGTTTGGTAAGCGAACGTAATGGCGATTGCAAAATGCTTTTGTTGCAGGACCAAAAACCAGAAGCAGAAATGCAAACGATGGGGAGAGTGCAGGGATCAGTCTATAAAGAATATTTTTTTACTTCTGCCACTTGTCTTTACGTGTCTTTAGTGATTTTCATGTTTATCCTAGCACAGTCGTGTGCTAGCGGTTGCGATTATTGGATCAGCCGATGGTAGTCTTTGAATTTTGGTAATAATTAAAAGTTGCTTTTACCCAGTGCAAAATTTTTAATAATTTGGGCTTACCTTTTAGGAGCAATGCTGAAGACTCTTTGACCGGCGATGCAACAATGGATAACTTAGTTTGGACGGAACACGGATTGGATCGTGGCGGTTTCGTGTTGATTTTTGGACTCATTACGATTGCTACTATTATCGTTGCTTTGATTAGAGCTTTCTTGTTTTTCTCTTTGTGCATGAAGTCTTCTATTAAGTGAGAATGTGATAATACATTCCTGTACTGTTTTATTGTAAAGCTACTAATTATGGTTCTTTGAATTGCTTGCCAAAATCTTCTACGTTTTTACCTATTATTATTTACTACATGAAATATCGGGGTGCACGGCAGTGACCTGACAATTGTCTCAATCAATCCGGACGCATAGAACAAGAACGCGTAGAATAATACCTACGATAATATACAATTGATTTTATTTGAAAGTATAAGTAAATAAGTATAAACTCTTTATAGGTTGCATGATAAGATGTTTGAGTATATATCCAGATCACCAATGAGTTTTTTCCATACGAACCCCTCAGGGAGAATTTTGAATAGATTCAGCAAAGATATGGGTGCAGTTGACGAATTACTACCACAAGCGATGATAGACTGTTTTCAGGTAACGTTTATAATACTGACGAAGTTTCGACTTAATATTGTTTTATGAAATTGTGTTAGTTTAATCATAAACACACGCGTTATATTGTGTGGCTTACTTATCTCATAAGTAGTTTCATCATGACTTCTCGCGACGCGTAGGGAATTCAGTGTCAAAGTTTTCATCTATAAAGTTATTTGTGTTATATACTATAATTTTCGACATTATTATCATTAGCACACTTCTTCTTATACTATTTCTTCTCTTATATATTCTTCTTATATATTTTACGAGCGTGCCGTAAAATACCGCATTTGAGAAATCTACGTCTTCGAATCAAAGGACGTCTCAATATTGGTTTTCACAAACCGGGAAAGAACGGCTTTAGTCACTGTTCCATAAATATCTTAGTTCCCCTTGAAATATCTATGAACGAATCCTGATAAGCCACTATAGTCCGATCTTGGACCTTTCATTTCCATCCATCATCAGATTATAAAACATAAAACCTCCAGAAATTTAAAATACAAAGTCAAATACATTTCAGTATTATTTTAGTATGAAAACTAACGTGGTTATTATTACACATTTTATTTTATGGTAAGCAACATGCCTGCCACATAACAGCACAGTGACACGGAGCTATTGGAACATGAATACGCCAAATCATTACCTAGCACTGCACTGCGCTCATCACCCAGAGATCTAAGATGTTATATCTCTAAGATAAGCCTTGTAATTTCTCTGGAAACATTGCCCTTCAAACCGGAACACAGTAATGTTTTCACATTACTGTTTGGCGGTAGAATAACTGGCAAAGGTGTGGTACTTCCCCAGGCGGACTCTGCTAGGAGTCCTACCACTACAAAAATGTATACACGGGTAACGGGTACACTCACGTCAGTGCTAAACGAGCTGCGAACACGCGCGCGCACTTTCCTTGAAAAAGATCGCCGGACGCGATCGAAACTTGAGTCGGACTGGACTGACTATATCAAACGTGATTTACCCGTGTATTTATTTAAAACATTTCAGTATCTTTAAATAAAGGTACCAAATCGTTTTGTTGGATGAGATTAACAATGCAATGATACCAAATCAAACCCATGACGATACGATTGTAAATCTATTTCTGGGTAGATACTTCAATAAACTTATTATTTTTCCAGATCATGTTAAACCTAGCCGGCGTAATAATTGTGATTCTACTGACGGACATCACACTCCTTATTCCAATAACAGCGGCGATTATAATATTTTACCTGTTCAGAGTAATTTATATACGGACGACTGGCGCCGTCAAGCGACTTGAAGGAATTAGTAAGTGGGTTAAAATTTGTGAAATTTGTAATTGAATTTGTGAATTGAAAGTGATAATTTTAATGTATTTCGCCATTTTGTGGTAGCGGCCATCTTGGATTTGGAATTTGTCATAGTGCATAGTAGGTATTCTACTAGTCAAGCCCTTTCATTTGATACCCATATTGAGGTAGGTTGAGGAAAAATGTCCCCCATTTTGTGGAGGCGGCCATCTTGAATAAATATTAACCAAACACAGCTAAGAACCACCGCACGGAAATTAACCTTCAAATAAAAAAAACTGCATTGAAATCGGCCCATCCGTTTGAGCTCTGCGATGCTACAGACAGACAGACAGACAGACATCGACGTCAAACTGATAACACCTCTTTTCTTGGTCGGGGGTTAGTTATAACTTAGAATTGTATGACAACATACCATTTGTAGCATTTATACCTACTGCATCTCGCTGACACTGACGCACAAGGTATCACCCATCTAAAAATAAATGCATTTAACGCGCACGTCCCGCTTCACTGCGTATGTTCAACAAAAAGTGTTCAACGTGGCATAAAAAAAATTTGATAAATTGTCATAGAATAAACGTGTACCTATTGTTTAAATGACTCACCCTCCATCTTTTCCCCGTAGCTCGTAGCCCAGTGTTCGGTCACCTGAACGCGACAGTGCTAGGGCTAGCGACCGTCCGATCTTTCGGCGCAGAAGCCCTTCTCGTCCAGGAGTTCGATTTGCATCAAGACCTGCACAGCTCCGCCTGGTATCTCTTCATCAGCTGCAGCCGCGCCTTCGGATACTTCCTCGATGTTATTTGCTTGCTGTTTATCATTTGCGTAACGTTCAGCTGCCTCATGAAAAGTGGTTAGTTGTTTTACAAGTGCTAAAAATAGGGAGTAAGATATACTTCTAATACTGAAAAAAAATGAGTTTCCAAAGATGAATTTTATGTTCCCATAGCCGGAACTCAGGGCGTTCTTTCATAAGGAGAAAGTCAAGGCCATTATCCACTATGGTACTAAATGCTGGATGGCAGATGATACATGTGACATGTTATGTCTTTCTTGGAACGCCGGTTTCATAAGAATAGTTTCCATCACCTTCAGTGATGAGGAAGAGTTCGTATCAAAGACATAAAGAAAAAATACGTTTGTTTAATGTTAATGTTAACTTTGTAATTTACATTGAGATTTTGCGATTTAAAATTTACATAACAGTAACGATCACAACATAAAATTACACTTACTGATAAACTACTAATAGCAAAAACAAATTATCTTTTAAACAAGCAGATATCGACGGTAGCAACGTTGGACTTGCCATTACGCAATCGATTTCTCTGACCGGTATTTTCCAATGGGGCATGCGGCAGTCGGCAGAGATGGAGAACCAAATGACAAGTGTTGAGAGAATCATAGAATACACTAAATTGCCCCAAGAGCCCGCTTTAATAAGCGTGAGTTTTACAAGATACTTTCTGACTTTCGCATTATATTTAGTGTCGCAATTATATTTAGTTACGCTCAAGGGCAAAGCCCAGTCTGATTCCTCGTAGGATAAATATGTAAACGTCTGAGCATTCTTATGTGAATAACACAGAAAGAATGCTCGAAAACTCCAACTTAACGTTTAACGGGAGTACTGCATAATGACTGCGTTATTTTTAATAGAATTTGTGTTTTAGGATGACGATAAAAAACCGCCAAAAGATTGGCCTACACATGGTGCCATACACTTTAATAACCTGAGTTTAAAGTACCACCCTGAAGGGAACTACGTACTAAACAGACTGAATCTAGAAGTTCTACCTCAAGAAAAGGTACGGTTTAATTCACAGGAACAACAATTTTTTCAGTGACTTTACCGTGTTTATTTGTTATAAAACTGAAAAACACCGCTAGCTGCGATACCCATATTAAAAATATCTGTTTAACAAATATATTTTTTTCCCTTTTGAAAACGGCTCATAGCATGTATAAAATACAAATACGGTAAAACAATTAGACAATTAAATGCACCTCTCATCACATTTGACGATGTTTTGATAGCTATACATACCTATGAGTTTTTTTAATGGCATTTTCAGAACTCTGACACCTTTGGCAAAATTGAGAACTAAGTATCATTGACAGGTAAGTATGCTTTCTGAAAACACCACATTGTGTTTTGACCGTTGTGTTTTTGTCACTGACACCATCATATCCTTTTATCGAATTCGTTTCAAAATACCTGCCTAAAGCGCTCGTTGGAAGCACAGTGACATCTACATGGTGGACCGTAAATTTTAAAAACATCCCAGTCAGAAGTTTTACTTTGTCTTTATTTTCTTACAGGTCGGAATAGTTGGGAGGACGGGGGCGGGAAAATCATCCATAATTCAAGCGTTATTCAGACTCGCATACTTGGACGGAACAATCACTATTGACGGAATTGATATTACTTCAATTGGACTTCACGAATTGAGGGAAAAGATTTCGATTATACCCCAGGTAAAGAATATTGAGTACGGTAAGAAAGGGATGGTTTTCTATCTTTAGAAAACCATGGCCCATGGAATATCTGGGTAAAAGTGCAAGTCGGTGTGAAATTACAATTAAAGTATAAATAAATAAAATAAATAAATAGTATGGAGTAAAGGTTTGTTTGTAAACATGGTGCGTGAAGCTACATTGTACGAGTAATATCGAAAACATGCTCCACCATCAATGATAAACATCCCATAATTCATTTTTAATACTAATGAATGAAAGAAAGGCCAGACTTACCAGCACACGTAAACGTAAGAACATGAATTGTTGTGTTTCAAAAGCATTTTTCCCATGAAATATCTATAAATTTAATATCATTGTAGGAACCTGTCTTATTTAGCGGTACCATGAGGAAAAATTTGGATCCTTTTGACCAATATCCCGACGAAGTACTCCTCAAAGCGTTGGAGAATGTCGAGCTGAAAACTGAAGAAGAGGGTGTCGGTAATATTTATCTCTTTTTAACCGCCTTCAAAAAAGAAGGAGGTTCTCTATTCGGCTGTAGTTTTTTTTATTAAACGTGCTTACCAGTTACTCTTCGATTTTGTAAAAAGGAAAATGGAAAATTGACATAGGCTAGCCAGAATTAAGTTACTACCAAAACTATTGACGAGCCTAAAATTTAAATTCATTGAAGTGTCACATTTTAGCCTATTAACGATGCTATTCTTATATTCAGGTGCTCTCGACAAGCAAGTTTCTGAAGGTGGCAGCAACTTCAGCGTCGGTGAACGTCAGCTCGTCTGTTTAGCCCGAGCCATAGTCCATAATGACAAGATCCTCGTCCTGGACGAAGCCACAGCGAACGTGGACGCACAAACCGACGCTCTCATCCAGACTGCTATTAGAGAACACTTCAAGCACTGCACTGTGCTGACGATAGCGCATAGGTTGAACACGGTCATTGATTCTGATAAGGTTTATGATCTTTGTATATCTTCAACACCAACTTTTCAAGCTTTTCGATAAGGCGACGACGTTTAATATCTGTTATCCGTAAGTTAATGCGTTGCAAATTTATTTACCTGGACGATATAGACAAAAAGTAAAGAGCGAGACTTACATAGTCGCGTATAAAGTGTAGCATCTGACATATTATTTTTATTAGTGCACAGCTCATGCGTTACCCGTCTCTATTTCTCGCTTTCTCTTTCTTATCACACACACACTACGTCAGCCGACAGTACTACGTAGTACCAACATACCGCAAAATGGGTTGGCACAATATCGCAGCGTATTCTCCGCCACCGAGCGCGCTCATTGCTCAAATGAAAAAGCGCGCTTCCCGGCTTCCTATAACACATATCTGACATTTTTCACGAAAGCACTTCCACAAAAAATATCCAGCAACTGAGAGGAAATATGTTGCACATAAAAATGTTTTCAGAGTCTCACAAAGGAGGTCATAAATCGCAAATATCGATCACCATTATATTTCTTGCAATTCTTCATCATATTTTAATTGTTTTTCTTTATATTATAGATCCTAGTACTTGACGCGGGTAGGCTGATGGAGTACGACTACCCGCATATTCTGCTCCAGAACAAGAACGGTTACTTCCGTCGAATGGTGGCCGAAACCGGCCCGGCCATGGCTCCAGTTCTCCACAAACAGGCTGCTGAGGTATTCATTCAGAAGGTCACATTCGATGTCTCTTTGAAGTAGACGTGTGTTCGCAATTCAAAGATTTTTTTTCCAAATACAATCCAATTTTACAAACTTGCCTTTCAAAATAGTACTACTTATAATATTATACAAAATCTACTAATACTATAAATGCGAAAATCTTGATGTTTGTTGCTCGATCACGTCGGAATGTCTCAACGGATCAGGTTGAAATTTGGTACATAGTTAAATTATAGTCTGGAATACCACATAGGAAAGTTTTTATCTTGGGAAAGTAACGGCAATGGGACCGCGCGGGTAAAACCGTGGGGCGCTCCTAGTATATTCAAAAAAAGAAAATTTGCTTTTCTTAATTAGCGTAAAAGATCATATCGAAGCAATAACATCTTGTTTGTTTCACGTTATGTACAAATTAGATGAATGCACTATGTAGTCACTACTCCATATTTAACATTGGAATTAAATTATTTACGAATTTTAAATTATTTTTAAAATCTGTTTTGTTTCAGTATTATCAGAAGACGCAGGAGGAACGCTAAAACGAACTGGTTATTTTTAATAAAATATATTGCATTTATTAGTTCCTGCTTAACTATAGTTTATATTGTTCTATTTATAACGTATTTTTGTCTTTTTCGAGGTGTAAACATCTTTATAAACTCTTAACTTAATGTTTACAACAATAAATATGAATGATTATAATACTTTCAAAACTTATTTAAAATAGTATTAAATAAACTAAGTACTTAAACTTAAGCGTTAGAAAAAATATTTTATAACGGCAGCTTCAAGGGCTTTTTTCGTTTACTAATATTTAAATAATACTTTAAAACAATGTTTAAAATGATTTTTGAATTATGTATTTAAAATATTTTTTTAATTTAAAAGTATTATTTAAAAGTTTAAAATATTTTTTTATATTTTAAAATAATATTTAAATATCTTAAAATAATTTTAATTATTTTTAACATAACCTAAATAATCTCCATATTGCAGTTGAGACTCAATAGCTGCAACTCCATCTTCTTTTTGAAGCCTTCTATGATGGAGTCCATTCGCCTATAACAAAGAAGGCCAATTTGTAGGAAGTTCAGTAATATAGCATCATAACATACACAAGCACCCTACTGTATGATCCCACAGCTGGGATTCAAAGCCGTCTCTCACAAGGGGAGAGTGAAGACCATAATAGGGATGTTAACACTAATCACAAATTAATATTTAGTGGCAATGTATGATAGTTTGTATTCATAGAATATCGAAAAGCATTTTTTATTTATTTAATATTACTTAGTAAATGATTTTAAATGCTTTATTTTTTATCTGTTATCATGTGACTGCAAACGCATTAGTGAAGGAATTGTAATATGGCTTATTACGTCACATGTCATGAAACATATTTCGCCATTTTGTGGTGGCAGCTTTCTTGGATTTGAAAAAACAAGCCGTCGAAGACTGACTAGATTGTTTATTACTTCCCTGTGTATTTATTACAGTTCGCGATCTTACCGTTGACGATTTTGATTGTTTGCATTCAAATAATAATAAAAAAATACAAAAACTGGACATAAAGTCATGAATGCAACCAATGTTTTGCGACTAGTGACGTCATATCAGTCGTTAGTGTTTTAGCGGAAAAAATCAAAATTACCCTATTATATATTACTCATCGAAAATACTAATGTTTCTAACAAACATAAACAAAGCTGAGCTATTATTTTAAAGTAGGTACTGCTTAGTTTTTAACAGCGTTGATGATTTAGTTTACCAAAATAAAACTTGCTTTTATTTCCGGCAAGACTTTTTTAGAGTTAAAAAGATAACGATAGCTTTTATAATTTCTAAAATCGACTTAATTTCAGTGCTGAGATACGGAATAATCCACTCACTTTTTGTCTTCTTCACTTTCGAGTGGCGGGATGGCAGCCAACGCTTCCGCTAGATAGTTTCTGAAATATAATAATAACCGATTTTTATCTAGGTGGTGGTACCAATCCAACTACTACTCGTATTACTAATTCGAAAGTAAGAGTTAGACTATAGTCCCGAATAGCACGGTACTTTTTTTGCAGGAAAATTACGGGAAATGGAATTATGTGGTTTTTCATGGGAACTATGTTTTTAATTCATCTTCTATCCGATAAGCTCACCCGTTCTGATTGAACAACAACTTGTTGATTGTAACAACCGACTTCAAAAATGAAGGAAGTTCTCATTTCGACTGTCTTTTTAAGTTTACATCATAACTTTCGACTGGATCAAACAAACAAAAGGGTAGACTTCCCGAATGGTCCCACTTACCAATATTTTATAAAAATCAAATACCTAAGCAGTTTTTGTAAGAAAAAATCATACGCCGAAGATATTAGTTCAGTAAACTACCGGTCGGCCAAAATTGGCCACTTCCAGACCGCACCAAGCGCTCCCCGAGCGCCTCCGTGTGACTCATCGGTCGACGTTCATACTAAAGTAGTTTGCAACTATCTGAAAATAAGGTCTAAATCTAAACTCAAACGGAACACCGCGGTGCCCGGGCGCCACTTGGTGTTTTACAGGTTTTAATACTTACTACTCGTATTAAAGTGAACTGTGCGAGGTATTTTTTTACATTGAAGTCGGTTGTTTCGCTTTTCATTGATAAAAATCACACTAACATAATAAAGGCGAAAGTTTGTGAGTGTGTATGTTTGTTACTTCTTCACATCTAAACGGCTGAAGCGATTGAAATATTTTTTTTGTATGAAGTTATAGCTGACACCTTGGCTTAACACATAGGCTACTTTTATCCCGAAAAAAAAAATACGGGAACTAATAGGGTAAAACCACGGGGAGTAAAAAAAATAAAGGTTAATCTGTTGCAAATATTCAACGAGTTTTAATAAAGGCCTAGACTCACTGCGCCTTCGTCGTGAGATGCTCGGCGGTGGCGAGGCGCAGCAGCGAGCACTCGAGGCGCGCCTGGAAGGCGGCGGCGCGCGTGGCCACCCCGCTGCCGAGCACCAGCCGCGCCAGCTCCTCGCACACGGTCTCGCAGATGTCGCGCACGTACCGCGACGACGTCGGCCCGCACACGCTGTCCACCTGCGGGCAACGGCCATCACTACCACACTCAGAGGCGGATAAGATCTTCACCCACTTATACGACTACGCTACCAACCGACTTTTTTTTTTACTATAGTGTGACGAGACGAGCAGGACATGAGCCTGATGGTAAGCAACATGCTTGCCACATAACAAGCACAGTGACACTCAGCTATTGGAGCATGAAGAGTCCAAATCATTACCTAGCACTGCACTGCGCTCATCACCCAGAGATCTAAGATGTTACATCTCTAAGACCAGTAATTTCTCTGGAAACATTGCCCTTCAAACCGGAACACAGTAATGTTCGCACATTACTGCTTGGCGGTAGAATAACTAGCAAAGGTGTCATCATCAATAGCCCACTAAATGTTCCCACTGCTGGGACTCGGGGCCTTCTCTCGCAAGGAGAGTTAAGGCCATAATCCACCACGCTGGCCCAGTGCGTTCCATTATACTATATAAAAAAATACTAATGAGGATCCCATTCTGTCTATTACTAAGACAGCAAATGTTATTCTGAATTCAGGCCATCTTATGGTTTACGATTTTGGCCACAGAATGATCGGCTGTCTTATGATTTACGATTTTGGCCACTGAATGACCGGCTATTTTATGAGCCCGGTCTCACTCTGCTTGGACTATTTTCTAAAAGATAGATAGATCTTTGACAAATAAACAATCAGCACAAACCTCCGCGTGCACAGCGATCAAGTTATTGATAATCTCGTAGACGTACGGCCTCGCGTCATCCACCAACTCGTCCGGATCCAGTTTGTGGCGTCCCATGTACATGCTAGGCTCTATCGTACCCACAAGTGGGTCGCCCTTGTATTCCAAGTAAGTTTCTGCTATGGAAGATTCGAGAGAACTGAGCGCTTCCTTTGTCGCTTGCAACGCTTGCGTCGGCTTCGGGAAGCCAAAGCTGCAACAAATGGTTCGTTCGTTTATATTTTCCAAACTTCGTGAGTTCTTGAAAAGCAGAAAGCAAGCTTTTATCAGTGCAGTCCCGTAAATAGGACATTGCCGACGGTGCTCAGACACAAAGCGCCGACCAGTCAGAAATGACCGCTTTAAAGGTCTAAAGGTCTTGTACAGAGAACATATATTTTAGACACATGATTTACATTCCTTAAAGCAGCAGTGCACTTCATAAATGCATCGCAACTCTGTGACACTAAGCTGGTCTGTTTTTCCTGTGAAGTTTAATGGATTTACATACTTATATTTAAACATATAGTAAGCATATTTCTTTCATGCCCTACTGTAAGTTGCATTATTAACACTAGGCAATGACGCATTTACGCATGCCAGATTCGAGCAAAAGATATACAAAACCCCATACAATTTGAAATAATATTCGTATTTATATGATGCAATAGACGATTCGAGCGAACTCAGTGCTTCTCGCATTTCTTGCAGCGCTTTAGTAGGCCTAGGGAAATTGAAACTGGAACAATGAAAATGGTTACAGAACCTATACGATTAAAACCTTGAAAGATTGTGTAAAATAACTTATTATTAAAGTTTCAGAGTAGTCAAAAAAAATTCTATTGAACAATCGAAAAAACGATTTCGGTTCTAGGTCGACGTTTTAAGAGTAAACACTCGAACCAAGAGTTGTGACTGTACTTTTGTGATTAAAACGTCTAAGTTGTGGAATGTATTGCTTGAGTGGATTTTCCCGACGGTTACAATATTGATGTCTTCAAACCGAGAGTGAATCGGTTTCTTTTAGGTAAGCACGCTTCATCGTAGACTGCATTGTCAATATACATCAGCAGAATGCAAACCTATGATAGTTCAACATAAATATCAGGAACATTAATATTACAAAGTACAGTAAAATCTCACATTGTTACATGTTAGTAGCTGAGCCGGAAAATGTTTTTCTACCTCGTAAATTATTATATTACCAATCGAATGAAATGCTAAAGTGGCGCGACACTTCATATAAGTGAATTCACATGAATGAATGACGTATTATTAAATTGTTAGGATATTGTTCAAAGTTAACTAAAAAAAAACTAAAATCGTGATTAAAAAATGAGAGAATGCAGGCATGGGTAAATATTACTTTACGCCTTATTCTCACACCTACAAAATAAATGTAAAAAACATAAAAAACCTGTTTTGGAGGATTACGAAAACATATATAAATATACCCGGACCTTTATAGATTAGAAGATTATAAGCTTGAATTAATTTCCACCACCAAAATGCCGTAATTACACCACCACCATTATACACGGTTTCGTCATATTATCACCACCGTCCATGCCAAAAAAAACGCTCAACCAAGCGAGCCTCCTTGAAATAGCGGTTAGGATCAGGGATCAGGGATCAGGGGTCGGTATGTAGTTTTATGTGAGGTCTGGAAAGTCCAGATACTATGGGAAAATTTTAACAAAGTCCAGAAAAATACTACTTACAATATTTAAGTGATAGCTACTTATTGTATGGTTTCAAATAACATTCTAAATTATAAAACACGACCTATATAGAAACGACGATGTAAGAAACTAGGCCGATGGTCTTAAGCCAGTATTTTATAGTTTGGTTCTCGAGAAGAACAGCAAAGTCGGATACTTAAAGTAGAATAAAGAATAAGTTAGACTCAATGTGGCTTAAAATATTATTTCATTCCATAAAGGTAAAGTATCCCTTGTTCATTTATACTTCGTATATATTACAACATTTGGTGGATCGCGGTCCACAAATGGACCGCGATCCACCTCTTGCTGCCCATTTGTATAGATGGTCCAGTGCAGTAGATGTCAGTTTGTGTGTTGTCTCATTTGTGGAACGCGCGTGGAACCTCCACGCGCTGCTCGAGCGCCACCGACAGGCTCGAGTTGTGACGTCAGTGTGTGTGTTGTCTCACTTGTGGAACGCGTCGGCGATGTTCTGCAGCGTGACGCGGCGCGTGTAGTGCGCGTTGGCGGCCGCGATCAGCAGCCGGCGCTGCCAGCCGCGGCCCTCGCCGCCCGTCACCTCCACGCGCTGCTCCAGGGCCACCGACAAGCTCGAGTTGTTCAACTCCTGGTAACAACCACCATACGTTAAAGCCATAGTTGCTAAGACTCGAACCCGAACACTTACGCGAGAACGGCTCGATGGCATTCAGAATGCGTTAACCTCAGCAATTTGTCAACATTGTTTGTATTGTCTACTTTGTCATTTACGTGATTCTATATTTCTGGAAATAAATTTGAAATTTATTTATTTGAAATTTGAAATTTATTTATTCAGTTTAAAAACATTACTTAAAACAATATAGCTTAGGTACTCACATAATATGTTCAGAAAAAGTATCTAATCATGTGTACTCTGTAAATGAATGTTTATGTTATGTTATAAACAAAGAAGTGTGTGTGAAATTATTTTACCTATGTACTCTTACATTTTTTTACATTTACATTATGTCTTATGTCCTTGTTCGATGCTTCCTTGTCAAGTGTCAAAGTACGAAGAACCTAGGTCATTACATAGTATCGGCCCGTTCCCGCTTCGCTCTTCGCTCATATGTATAGACCATTAATCGAAATAAAAACTATCCTCTCTTTCAAGATGGAACAAACTGCACACGGTGTGCAAACTTGATTTAAATCGGTTAAGTAGTTTAGGGAGTCCATCGCGAACAAATAACGTGACTCGTAATTTATATATATTAAGGAGGTTACTAGCGCCTCGTTCCGGCTTCGCTCATATATTGTCATAAATAAAGACCTCAAAAACCTTCATTGGCTTATGGACGACCACTTTGCTAAAAAACATCACATGATCAAATGCATGGTTTGTGATAAAGGACATACAGACAGACATTCATTTTTAAATATAAATAGATAATAAATGTATAGAAGATAGGAAAGGTAAATTATGTTAACTATAAAAACCAGTCATACCTGATCGAGGTGTTGATGCGCCAGGTCGTGCAGCACGCCGCGGTAGGCCTGCAGCGTCTGCTGCGTGTGTTTGTTCAGCAGCTGCGCGGGCTCCGACCCCGGCGCTAGCAGCGCGCCCTCGCGCCGCCCGCTCGACGACACGCACTTGTGGATCGCAGTCAGCGCCTCGTTCATGTATGTCTCCAGTAAATGCGGCTGGAATTGTGGAGTGAAATGTCTAGGCGCATTACTTTATGGGTGAACAAAAATCATGGAATCATAGTCACCAAACACATGTCCCAACCTTAGATAAAGTATAAGTAAATAGATCTGGGTTTTCCGCACGGTTCCTTTGTACCAATCGAAGGCAGATGACGTGCATACTTGATATGACAGAGTAATGTGCCGCGACAAAAGTATGACACGTCCCCAAGAGCGACTAGGCAAGAGCGATCAGACCCGTGCTTTCGGTGTAAGGTGTTTGTACCAACTCTATACGTAGTATATGTAAACTCTTTGGTCCCAACTCTGTACTTATATAGGTACATATATACCAACTAGGTTAATCAGCCGTTCAATCAACAGCCTAGCCTCCTTACTAAACAGCGCCATTTAACCAACTTCCTAAATGATCCAGAGGTTTTTTTATAACTATTGTTATAAGTTCATACTTCACCGCGCTCTCACCTTATGTTAAACGACGATGCAATATACCTCAAGAAGAAAACGTTACACTCTCGATTTGAAGAGTGCAAATCATTACCTAGCACTGCACTGCTTTCATCATCTAGAGATATAAGGTGCTTTATCACTACGTCCCGTAATTTCTCTGGTAACATTGCCCTTCAAACCGGAACACAGTGATATTTGCACATTACTGCTTGGCGGTAGAGTAACTGGCAGATATCTGGTACTTCCCCAGGTGGACTCTGCATAGAGTAATATCACAACTAAAGAGTCAGCTATCAGCCATTGTACAAGCTTTGCTTAGTTTGTTGTTTGCTTGTCGTGTGTGAAGTATCCACCAATATTTATTTATTTACTCGCAGCGCCCCGCGGTTCCCTTTATTTTTTCGGGATAAAAAGAAGCCCATGTGTTACCAGGGTGTCAGCTACCTCCATACCAAATTTTACTAAAATCACTTTAGCCGTTTAGACGTGAAGAATTAACAAACATACACACTCACAAACTTTCGTCTTTATTATATCAGTAACATTCTGTGTACACTCACCAGGTTCGTGATGGCTCCGTAGTCAGAGAACTGCTCCACCTTCCACGTCTCTTTCTCGTGGAGCGCCTTCACGCGGCGGTGGGCGCGCTGCAGGAAGATCGTCATGCCGTGGACGCGGTACTCGAATATCACCTTCTCCACTATGCTTAGCGGCTGAAACGAATATAACACCATAAAGACCATATAACTTATAGGAAGTACCACACCTTTGCCAGTTATTCTACCGCTAAGCAGTAAAGTGCAAACATTACTGTGTTCCGGTTTAAAGGGCAATGTTTCCAGAGAAATTATAGGGCCTATTATTATATAGGATAAGATATTATGTCTCTAAATTATCTTAGATCTCTGGGTGACGAGAACATTGCAGTGCTAGGTAATGATTTGGACTCTTTATAATCCAACCGTGCTGTTGTGGCAGACGTGTTGTTACCATGAGGCACATGGCCTTCACGTCTCGTCACTATATTATAAAAAAACTGTCGATGTATATATCACAGCCTACTAGCTTAAGTAGCCTAAACTCTTAACGAAACAGCTCCATTTAATTTATGATTTCCTGAATCTCCTGAATTCTGAAACGTGAATTCGCTTCCTGAATGATTTTCAGCCATTTAATCAAACAGTAAATAAACTATTATCATTATCTGCCTGATGAGCTAGTTAGAATGGTATATTTTTGGCCTAATCATCATCCCAAATATTAAAAGTTACCTGTGACGGAAGGTCTAGTTTGAGCAGGTCGGTGTAGGCCACCCGCAGATGCCTCAGGTTGGCCGCGAGCCGGGACTGCAGCGCCTCCGCGCCGGTCGCGCCCGGCCCGCCCAGAAGACACGTCCGCATGTGACCGGAGAACAACTCCACCGCCGCTATTATCATTTCCTGTAACGATAACATTTCTTGAAGTGAAAAGTTTTTATGCGTGTTGAGCACTTTTTGGGGTGAAGAAAATGCGTGAAACTTACGTAATCGTCACCAAACCCTTTCTATGCGCTATATACAGGGTTATTGGTTATCAGTCTGGATCCTGTTAAGGATGTTAAATACATTGAATAAGTCAACTTATGTTCTACAGTTTATAAAAATCATCAATTTTTTTCCCATACGAAATAAAAAATGTATTTGTACGGTCTAAGAGCATCGGACTCATTCGTAACTAGAGCGCGCTCGGTCTTTAACGCTCAGTAAATCATGTGCCGAAGTGAATAAACACTTAAACAGCCGGTAAACAGTGCTAGAGAGGGCAACAAACACTTTTGTTTCTTTTTGGGATATTTAATGTGTTTTAACAAAAGATGTTTGTGTAGATTGTAGATATACAGAGCATAACCTTAAACGGTTAGATTACCTTCAGCTCGGCTTGTCTCTCGGGCAAGGTGGGTTGTCCAGCCAGCTCCCCCGCGAAGTACCGCCTGGCGAGAGGCCAGAGCGCGTTGAGCTCGGAGGAGAGCGCCCCGCACGCCGCGCCGCACCACGCGCCGCGGATCGGGCTCCACGAACCCTCGTCGGTGTCTTTCGTCTTGCGTTTACCTGGACGTACCATCGCAAAACATAGGTTATCCTACCAGCGGTTTTACCAACGTAATTCCCGTAATTTTCCCTAAGTCCTATTCCAGACTATGCGCACCTAGTAACACATAATGTACAAACGGAAAGTCAAAGGTAGGTTAGGAACGCATTATGAAAGAGCTAGCCAATATGCCGGACAGGTTCGAGGGTAAATTTTGACTATACTCATAATACTTAGGTATAAAAGATATTAAGGACTAGCAGCGTCCTGTGGTATTACCCACACAGGTCCTTTTCCAGTTATTTTCCCGGAGTAAAAACTCTGATTTTCTGATTTCTATTCCAGAATCCAGGCTAGATCCTGTGTTCCAGATTTCAGTCCTATCCATTCAAAAGTTCCAACGTGATTTAGCAACAGACATCAAAATTTTCGCTTTTTACATTTTTTATAATATTAGTAGGATTAGTGGAATAAAAATAACGTAACGTAAATTAATAGGTCGAAAGAGCCACACCGCTGAAGTTGGTGTTGAAATGACTACCTTTTTCAGCATTCTCTTGTTCTTCTTTCTGTTTGAAATGGTCCTTCACTTTGTTAAGCAGATTCAAGAGGTATTCTTTCCGGCTTGTGATTGCGGTCCACGCGGCATCGCCTTCCCAGTTCAGGCTTATCAACAACCTGTTTTGGACACAAGTAGGTATTTGAGTCTATGAGTCTACGAGCGACCCAACTCCATGGTTGAACAATTAACTATTTAATACTAATGCTGGGGCCACACTAACGGGAAATGCCATTAATTATCGCGTCAATGGACGTTAACCGTAGGTGTAAAATACACCTAATAGACGTGTACCGAAGGTGCATTTTACAAATACGGTTAACGTCCGTAAACGCGATAATTAATGGCATTTCCCGTTAGTGTGGCCCAGGCATAAGAGTGGCAAAAATCGGAATAAAACGAAGTAATGAACAGATAATATGAATGTAAGCAATTTTTTTATATATTTTATCATAAGATTAATTTGATGTTGCGATTAAATAAATAAGTTTAATTTGGTAAGCTAAATAATTTTCGAGACATCTTCAACAACATTGTTTAAACTATCAAGTTTCTTCATTACACTGGTATTAGTAGGTAATTATGATATTATACATATTTACTGCAGATTTAACCGCAGCACAGTGCAGAGCAGTGAAATAAACTCACCGGATGTATTTTGTTTGCTCCTGGACATTGATGGGCATCGTTTTCATTCTATTGTAGAGTTTTTCTTTCAAATCTTCTATTTTCTTGTCGATCTCATCCAGAATTTTTTGGAATAACTGTAAAAAATAGACAGTACAAAGCTAAAATACAGTTTAAACAACTCACTTCATATCCCCAAGACTTCACAAGGAGAGAGTCAATTTTATATTTTAGGAGGACTTTGCCCAGTATAGGACGTCTTCCTTTTCCTCCTTCCATCTATCTAAAAGGTACTGTAGCTTTTGTATTAATTATACTAATATTATAAAGCTGATGAGTTTGTTTGTTTGAACGCTAGGATATCGGGAACTACTGGTCCAAATTGAAAGATTATTTTTCTAATTAACAGCCCATTTAACGAGGAAGGCTATAGGCTATATAATATTACGCTACTATCAATAGGAGCGGAGCATGAATGAAGAATATAACAAGAACGAAAAAAATATTCTATTTGAGAGCTTCAGTTGCGCACGATGACGTGCGCCGAAATCCGTGACAGTAATCATTTAAGGTTGTGTCATTGCAACCTAAGCTAACCAAATTTGTTCTAAATCTGAGTTGGTACGAACAATTTTCGATAGATGGCGTAGCAACGTAGCGTATTTTCATATTTCAACGCGCGCAGGGTTCAGCTAGTATACTATAAATCGATTATAAAACCATTTAACAGTAAGAATATAACAATGAACAAATATTGAAAAAAAAGAACAATACCAATAATGATTCTGATTCTGTTTATTGGTAAATTTTTTCATGGCGATTACAGTTTACACAAAACAGTTGTAATAGTTTTTTGAAAAGTTCAAATTTAAGTATTTTACTTCAGATTAAAAAAAAACTACCTTGACATCAGTATTTCCAAACAGGTTCTTCACTCGTGTATAGTCATTGACTACCAGGTCATAGTCCTTCTTCTTTATGTTCCTGTCAATAGACGCGGGAAGCTGGAAGAGGAACTTATGCCTCGTCAGAAGAGACAGGGCTTCCCCTGGTCTTATCTGCATTCTCCTTGCGAGACAGAATCTCAGCGAACAACGAGTCAGCCAGAGTAATTGATTCTGGGAAAGAGGAAATTAAGATTGTATTTTCATATTTCATAATATTTTGGCAGGTTTTATTTTTGGGTGATTTTCTTCCATTTTGCGTAAGTTTGCTTTATTAAATTTTGAACAAAAACTTGTGAAGGGTCCCAGTTATAGGTGAAATGAACTAATCAATGAGTAACTAATCATTTTGAGTTTTGGTCTAGAATTTTTTTTATTAGAATGGACTATAGTAATGGTGGGACTAGGCTTATTTGTTGTATGTGTATTGTGTATATCATGATACCACAACTTTCTAAGGACAGAAATGCAAGCAGAAAGAAGTTGTTTAGACCAATCATTTCATTAAAATATTTCCTGCATCTGCCCCTTGTCCTATATTTGGGCAAAAGGGTTCCCAAGCCTCTTTCCATTTCTCTGTTGTACCAGTATTAACCCATATACCTCTATAATATATGTTGGGGCTGTATTGTTAGCACTGGTGGAGTTTGCAACATTATTTCCAGTTTGGCTGCCACTGGGTTGCTCTCTCGGCCCAACAACCATTTGCAGCTAACTTCTCCTCTTCACATTAAAGCCTTTGGACAAACACATCAATCATATGTGGCTTTTGACATACACATAACATCACATGTATGTGTAAAAAAGAAAATATCGGCAAAGAAAAACACATTAACAGCACAGTGGTCTGAATAAGCTTATGATAAGAAAAAACAGTTCAAAAAAGACTTGTAAGTCCCATAAACCATGTAATCTCACCTTCAATAGCAGCTTGGAGACTTGGGAGTGGTTCTTTTCCATTTTTCCTCTGGTCTTCTTCGAATATATTTTTGAGTAGAACAAGTCTGTCCAGCTGGTCCATAACTGCACCTGTGTTGGCTTTGAGGAAACTTAGCTGGCCTTCTTTTTGTCCTTCCACCTATGACCAAAATAATTAAATGAATTTGGTAATTTCTACATACATATTTTAAATATTAGTAAGACTGAAGCAAAGTAAGTTTCTATGTATAATAAGTATGTATTTAAAACTATATAAGTATTATATCAGCTATCTGGCTGCCATCACACAAGCTTTGCTTAGTTTGGGGTCAGATGGTGTTGTGTGTGAATTGTCCACCAATATTTATTTATTTATTTATTATTTAAAGTAGCCCATATTATGATGAAGGCTACTTTTGCAGGCACTCACTCTACAGTCTACTACTAAAAAGCTGTCAAGGTTATAATTTGCCAGCATACTGGCGAAACAAGCTGATAGAATTAGTATTTTCTCAAAAGAAGATCTCTTCTTGATGTTTTCTTTGGCCTGTGGCTCAAAGTCATCTTGTTTTCCATTGCAACTTTTCCCTTAGGCAATATCCACAGAGTATAATAGACTACTATGTCGTCCATTGGTCAATGATCCAATATTTTATGCAAAATCCAAAAATTTCACCTTTCTTTGAAGAAACACCATCCCCGCTTTGAGGTCTTCATAAGAAGTATTGCTATGGTGTTCAAGCAGGTACCAGCCTGGCTGGAAGTTGTCATCTGAGAGCTTCCCTGAACTGAAACATAAGTAACAATAAATCTTGAAGAACACAAAAATTACACTGTAATATGAAACATTTTCATATTTCGTAAAAAATGCTATTTATCCTATAACCCAGTAACTTAAAGGAAGGGAACATACCCATACAACAACCTATTTAGGGAGGTAGGTTTTAAAAAACTATTCTCTGTCACGGGAGTGGGAGTGGCTTAGATTTTTGTTACGTAGCACTGAGTTGAGTGCTGGCAAGACGAATTAATTACATCTCTCCCAAAAGACAAAACTGCTTCAGACCTGGAATCTAGACTTCAATTCCATAAACAATTTATGGCAGGTGCACAAGTAAATACTGCTGGGTTGGGTGCGAGAAAGAAAAGGGAAGACCGAGACATGGTAAAAACCTTTCTACAACAAGACGAAAATGACAGTTACAAAGTGCATGCTATGAATTTAGAAATGCAGAGTGAGTGGTTAACTATAGGTGAGTTCTGTATCCCATTAGCTCTAAAGTGGCGCACCTTGATCTATGAACGGTCTCCTGCCTTATTAAAATTTTATCTAAATGCATTCCAAATGACCCTCCCTGACCAGAGTAACTTGGTAAGGTGGGGAAAAGCCTCTGAAAAATGTTGCTATACTTGTGGAGAGGCGATATGTACAGCAAGGCACATATTGGTCGGATGCAAGGTGATCCTTAATAGGGGTCATTACTCACGCCGCCATGACAGAGTACTTCAAATCATACGTGAAACCATGAGCCTTTCAGTAGCTAGAGACCAAAAGGGATTGACGACAAACAAAAGACAAATTAACTTTGTAAAAGAAGGCTCAACGTCAAACTCTAGGAACAAGCCTTACTCAATCCTGGGTACAGCACCTGATTGGACTATTTTAATGGACACGTATGAAAAGCACTACAAAATCCCAGAGGATGTGGGTGTTTCGTCATCCAGACCGGACATTTTCCTTTTTTCTAGAGCTACAAAACGCATAGTCCTTGTAGAACTTACCATACCGTGGGAAACTACCTAAAGACCACGCAATAAAACAAAATAAGTATTATGACCTCCTAAACGAATTAACAAAAAACGGCTATGTAGTTAGTTTATACACTGTAGAAGTGGGAGCGAGAGGTATACGAGGGTCAAACTGAAAGTTCTTAGAACTGGCCACTTATAAACAATATAATAAAAAAATAATTCTATAATTTGAAAATAGAACTCTTTGCCAATATTACTGAGTATATACTTCATTCATTTGTCATTTGTTTTACGATTTGGCGGCAAATTGAAAATTGTCTGTGTCACGTCAACATGAATTTAACACGTGAAAATATTCGTGCAATGATTTTTTATGACTTTCGATGTCATTTAAGTCAACAAGAAAGTTATGATAGACTACGATTGGCCTTTCACGATGAAGCCCCATCTCGTGCGACTGTTTACAACTGGTTTAATGAGTTTAAACGTGGTCGCACTAATCTCACTGATGATTTACGTGAGGGACGGCCCGACGACTGAAGATAACATCTGTGTTGTGCGGCGTATGATAGAGACTGACAAAAGAGTGACCTATCAGCAGATTCGGACAAGCTTAGGCATCGGTATAAGTCAAGTGCACAAAATCCTACACGAACATTTAGCGGTCAGGAAGCTTTGCGCCCGGTGGATACCTCATAATTTGACTGAGGCTCAAAAACTCCATCGTGTGGATTGGTGCCGTAAAATGATTGAAAGATTTAACGGAGGTGACTCAAATGCTGTGTTCGACATACTAACAGGTGACGAAAGCTGGATTTACTGTTATGATCCTGAAACCAAAAGACAATCTGCTCAGTGGGTGTTTCCTTTCGAGGAGTTGCCAACTAAAGTGAAGAGAGATCGAAGTGCGGGGGAAAAAATGGTGGCCTCGTTCTTTGGAAGGATAGGTCATTTCGCAACAATTGTGTTAGAGGATCAAAAAACAGTTTCTGCAGAATGGTACACTACCAATTGTTTGCCACTTGTCTTGGAAAAAGTTCGAGAGAAACGACCTCGCAGTAGGATCCTCCTTCACCACGACAACGCCTCATCGCACACCGCCAAGCGAACGATCGACTATTTGGCGACATCAAACGTTGAATTACTGGGTCACCCGCCGTATAGCCCCGACCTCGCGCCTTGTGATTTTTATTTATTTTCAAAAATTAAAGAAAAACTTAAAGGAAAGCGGTTTATGAATGCTGAAGAAGCGGTGGCTGCGTATCGCGATGCCATTGAAGAGACCCCTAAGGACGAGTGGGCAAAGTGCTTTTCCCAGTGGTTCCATCGCATGCAGCGGTGTATTGACGTGAATGGACAATATTTTGAAAAGATATAATAAAACTAATAACTGGCTAATGTAATCAGTTTTTGATTTTCTAAGAACTTTCAGTTTGACCCTCGTACCAGCAAAATCTTTTGGGGACCGAGTCACCTTCGCCCGTGGGGAAGCACCTATATATTGAAACCCCGCACGTGGTCCCTGGGTGGTGCTAATCAGGTGACAAACTACCGGTGGTAGGCCTCGGCCGTGGTTGGTTACCACCCACTAGATTAAGTCACGACGCCAAGCGGCCTAGCCGTGTTCCGTTGTGTAGTCTAGTGACACCATTAGGGGAAAACGGGTCAGAACAGTTGCTGCATAACTACAAGACCTGTCTGTCACACACCAATACTGTACATCGGGAAGCTAGTCATGGAGGGTAGCGGGATCCGAGGCACGGTTGCCGCGACCGACCGCAGATAGCTGGGGGCCCAAGTAGTGAGCCACTCATGAAAGGCTGCCCCGCCATCTAGCGAAAAATCCCGGGATGCGCTATCCTGCCGGTTGGCGACCGGACGACAAGGCCAGATAGACACCCCCGTGGGGGCTCGGGCGTCCCCGCAGTCTCCAGGCTAGCTCCCCAATGGTGTATTTGTGTTGTGCGTTGTGACCAATGCTCAATAGTGTGGGGCCTCGTTCTACTGCCGTTTTTCCCACCGATCCGCTCTCAACAAATCAAATACGAATAACAAAAACAAAAGAAACAAAGTTAAAGAGCGGCTGCACACCTTGTCGATTAAAGTGCACCTCACGAATATCCGAGGTCTGCACTCAAATCTCACAGCAGTCCACCATCACCTCGAGACTGAGCAGCCGTCGCTCTTGTTTCTTACGGAGACGCAGATGGGTTGTCCGTCGGATGTGGCGTACCTAACGTATCCAGGTTACACCCTGGAGCACAAATTTCGGCCCCGTGCTGGAGTGTGCCTGTACGCCCGTGACGACATCTGTTGTCGGCGTCTCCGTAACTTAGAGGACACAAGATTCTCCGTCCTTTGGGTATTGATAGACACAGGCATAGACAAAATTCTCTACGCCTGTGTATATCGGTGGCACAGCGGTGACCAGGAGACAACTAGGCTTATGGATTATTTAAGTGAGGCGGCGGACGCGGCTCAACAGAAGTACCCTTCAGCCCAATTAGTGTTACTGGGGGATTTTAACGGCCATCATAAGGAATGGCTGTACCCATACCGGGACACTGACCACGCTGGGCAGGAAACGAGAAAGCTAGCTTTATCGTTAGACCTAACCCAGCTGGTCCAAGAGGCCACAAGAGTACCCGACGTTGAGTCGCATACACCTTATTGCTTAGACCTCCTGCTGACAACAGATCCAGACCGTTATTCCGTGGTGGTATCTTCGCCGTTAGGGAGCTCCGACCACTGTCTGGTGAAGTCAGTATCTGTCTACTATCCATCTGATCCCAGCCCTAGAGGCAACCGGCGGATGTGGCGATACAAGTCAGCAGATTGGGACGAGATGCGCTCTTTCTTTGCATCTTACCCATGGCAGCCATTATGCTTCACTTCTGGTGATCCCCTCAGTCTGCGCGGATGCTGTGACTAATGTAATACGAACAGCTATGGAATAATTCATTCCATACTCCGATGTCACATTATCCAGCAAAGCTCGCCCTTGGTTTGGTTCTCAATGTAAAAGTGCTGAAGCATTTAAACATGAGACCTACCTAGCTTGGGATGATGCTCGGCAGCGTAGGGCAAAGGATATACACCAGAAGAAGAAAGCGTTCAACAAGGCTGCTAAGGCATGCAAAAAGGATCTTCAGAGGGCTCGTTTTGACCACATTAGTCGAATAGGGAACAAACTAGCTTCGTACCCTGCGGGCAGCAAAGCGTTTTGGTCCCTAGCTAAATCGGTCGAATCGAACTTCTGCCGCCCCTCACTGCCTCCAATGCTGAAACCTGATGGGACACTGGCTCACACCGCAATGGAGAAGGCAAACTTGTTTGCATCTCAGTTTGCGGAATCTTCGCGTCTAGATGCTGGTAGCGCGACACCTCCTACTTCACCTGGCTGTCCGACTTCTATGTCAGAAATACATATTCGCCAAATGGAGGTTCGCAAAGTGCTACGCAATCTGGACGTGAATAAGGCTAGTGGCCCAGATGGTATTCCTGCCGTAGTGTTGAAGGCTTGTGCACCTGAGTTGTCTCCAATACTGACGCGCCTGACTCTCTATATACTCTCTATAGACTCTCTCTCTCTCGAAACTGGGCAAGTACCGAAGTCTTGGAAGCTTGTCAACGTGCAACCAGTACCCAAGAAAGGTAGTCGTGCTGACCCTGCCAACTACAGGCCAATCTCGGTCATGTCCATACTCTGCAAGACTATGGAACGTGTCTTAAACCACAGGCTCCTGGCGTACCTAGAATCGAACGATCTCCTCAGTGACCGGCAATATGGGTTTCGCCGAAACCGGTCCACCGGGGATATTCTAGCGTACGTCACTCACATCTGGAGTGAAGCTATCGAGAAACACGGGGAAGCACTTGCAGTCTCCCTGGATATCTCGAAGGCTTTCGACAGGGTTTGGCACGATGGCCTTTTAAGCAAGCTTTCAGCTTATGGTTTGTCTCCAGGTTTTATAACGTGGATATCGGACTTTTTGAGGGGATCGATCCATACGAGTGGTCATTGATGGCCGCTCGTCAGATCAAATGGCTATTAATGCCGGAGTCCCTCAAGGGTCGGTGCTCTCTGCGACACTCTTTCTGCTACATATCAACGATCTGTTGAAGCCCGGTATCTTTGGGTACGCAGATGATAGCACCGTTGTAAAGAGCTACATATCGAGCGCGAGAGCCAATAGGCAACAAACTCAGGTACTGAGAGAGAGTTTGATCGAGCGTTTAAACTTGACCCTTGAGGCAGTCTCTAAATGGGGCAATGCCAATCTAGTCAGGTTTAACGAGGGAATGACGCAGGGTTGTCTGTTCTCCGCAAAAAGGAGTCCTTTCCAACAGACTCCTACTTTTCGCGGTGTATCCGTGCCGGTATCCGACCATCTCGAGCTGTTGGGCGTTACTTTGTCATCGACTCTCAACTTTGGCTCGTATATCGAATCTAAGGCTAAATTAGCTGCCAAAAAACTAGGTGTCCTCTCAAAGGTGCGAAGGTACTTCAAGTCTGAACAGTTGCTCACGTTTTACCAAGCACAGATTCGCTCCTGTATGGAGTACTGCTCGCACCTTTGGGATGGATCGGCTAAGTATCAGCTGGAAGCTCTGGAATCGATCGAGAGACGTGCCAAAAGGCTCATAGGCAATGACATTCTCGTCCGAAAAAGACTGCAAAGTCTCGAACATCGCCGGAAAATTGCTAGCTTATCGGTTTTTTATCGGATACACTTCGGAGAGTGTGCGACTGATTCGTATGATTTAATACAACCTTGCCCTTTTTTCTATCGGAATGCGCGTAGCTCGAAAAAGCGACATCGTTTCATGGTTGATGTTCCAAAGACACGAACGAAGAGATTTGACTCTACTTTTGTGACAAGAACGTCTAGGCTGTGGAATAAGTTCCTTGAGAGGGTTTTTCCCGATAGTTACAATCTTTATATCTTCAAATCGAGAGTGAATCGGTTTCTTCTAGGTAAACACGCTTCATCGTAGACCGCATCATCGTTTAACATCAGGCGAGATGGCGGTCAAGTGTAAACCTATAAAAGTAAAAAAAACTCTCTATAACCTGCTGAAAGACCTTGGCTTATCCAGAAGTGCAGTAAGTTCTATACTAGAATGAGTATCTAAAGCTGCACTAGTAGGCTCATATCAGATTTGGCTGGGCAAGGAGAGAAAAACAAGTAGTGAAGGTGAGTGTTGATGTAAAATCTACGCCCGAGTCACAAGTCTCGGGATCTACTCGAGTTTTCTCTCTCTGCCACACGATGGACCCGGCACCCGCACAGTGAATCCATGGAATGCTAAGAAGATTGTCTCTCTAAACTTCACTCTTCACTCTTCAAAATAATTGACCAATAATTATAAAAATGCAAGGAAGGTGGTATAGATAACATATATGGGTAATGGGTATGTTCCCTAATATAGTAAGGCATTATGAGTCAACTGAACATCACAAAATCTGGACACTACTTAATAAAATTTAGGTAGTGTCCAGCCTAACAATCATTGTCTGTATTTTAGCTTTGTTTTAGTTTGTAAGCTAGTGATTAATTCCAATATTTACCCATCAGGGAACAATTCATTAAGTTCTTCCTCTGGAAATTTGCAGTCATCTCCTTCAGTAGACAGTCCCAAGGGGTCTGGTGGAGTATATGCAGTGGGAGACATGGGTCTTCGGCCCCAGGGGAGGGATGGAGGAGCTGCTTCTTCAACCCATACTGCACTCTCTTTCACAGGCCCTATTGTTTCATGGTACCCTGAAATTCAAGTGGAGTAGGTAGTTATCACAACAATATTGAAGCAAAACACATTTATACATATTGTTGTTTGTTTAATATTCCTATATAATTGAGTATTAGACTACAGATAATTGAAATTTCTTTACACTGCTACTGCCATTAACATTTTTTTATAAAATTTATGTGTATGAAATAACATTCAACACAAACTTTTTAAGAGGCTTGTAAATTGTAAATGGCTGGTATTGACCTAGATGTAGTACCTCTTAATAAATGTTTCTAAGTGAAAATTTGTTCCAAATTTTCTAAGACCTCCAAACATTTTCTATTTAATAAGCCTCCTTTTTTTATTCTTAACAGTCACTGAATGCATTCCTTCAGAGGTAATCAAAGGCATAGGTTGTTACATAGTGTGTCAAGCAGTAATGTGCAAACATTACTGTATTCCAGTTTGAAGGGCAATGTTTCCAGAGAAGTTATAGGGCTTAGTGATATAACATCTTAGATCTCTGGGTGACGAGCGCAGTCCAGTGCTAGGTAATGATTTGGACTCTTCATGTCCCAATAGCTGTGTGTCTCTGTGTTGTTATGTGGCAGGCATGTTGCTTCCCATCATGCACATGTCCTGCTCGTCTCATCACTCTAAACCTTAAGTAGTAAAGTCATAAGTGATAAGTTTCCAAATTATTTATTATGGTGATGAGTAAACAAGTAACTAAATGGACACATACCTCTAAACTGCACTGTTGATGTCCCTACTCCACCTGATCGCGTTGTTACTATGATATCACCTCTTCCTTTACATGGTCCAGATCGAGCCACTATTTTGTTCTTGCTCTTCCATTCGGCAGATAGGAGGCAATCGCAACCACATATTTTTAGACCTGAAAGCAAAGTTTACGCCCATTTGACATTGGTGGTGGTGTGATACAGAACAGCGTAGAGTATTCAAAATTACGTACCAGTTAGATCTACAGCACTGGTGCCCAAGAATTCTCCTCGAATCGTAACTCTTGTACCCGGAGGCCCTTCTTTCGGAGAAATCCCAGTAACCACGGGTGGAGGACCCATCCTACACTACTTTATGTAGAGCAGTTAACTTTATAATTATTTCACTACAATTATGTGCTTATATTTGTAAGTTTCACAAAAGCTGCAATTTTTTTTGTTAATAGTTAACAATATCCAAAGTACACACTTATTTCAATTAATTAAAATAAAATTGTTTTTAAAACTTGGACATAGATTCCGATAAAAACAGAGCAACGTCAGAAATTGACATTCGAAAATTTGATAACCGGTTTTTTTTTAATCTCTGTTAAATTTGGAGATGAGAAAACTGAAAAATTTAAAACCGGTAAAAGACTTTTTATTTCAATTTCCATCCTCTATGGACAGAAATTTAATTTATTGCCTGTGGCGTTCATTCAAAATCCCAAATTTTAATCATTCATTCTTCTGTTCTATCATTCATCAGATCATTCAGATCAGTTTTCCGTCACTTTTGTTGAAAAAGTCTCGTTTCGTTTCCCGTTTTCCTCACATTTCCGAGATGTGGGGGTGATAGTGGCATTTCTGGGCGTAACAACCAAATTGATTCTGTGAACTAACCAAATTCAATGTTACTGAAATAGTACGATACAGAAATGGCACACTCTTCATTTAGGTAATTGTTAAAACAAGCAGTGGTTATTTGAAGACATCAGCTCCAATTATCGCATTTATTTTAAATTTACATTTTCTTTTAGCGCCGTCGATGAATACGGCTTTGAGAGGCACGACGACTTCGACTACGAAAGTTACGAAGACTTTATGTCTGTTTACTTGAAAGTACTTGCGACTAGAGCTCAAAAATGGGCCAGCTTGATCGGCGAAGGAAAGTCGGTCAAACGGACCACCACCGTAAAGAGATATGTGCGCAAGGGGATACCCAGTAAGTTATTGTTCATAGACCCAAGAACTCCTTATTAACCTAACTCCCAAAATTAACATTGATCTAAATAAGACCAAGTAGACATTTCTTTGTGGGTTGACTCCTAATCTGCAATAGAAATAAATAAATATTATTTTTATCAATATCTACCTACCTCAGACCAACACCATACATACATACATACACATAGTGATGCATGTATGTTTATAATATCTACGCCTTAAAATCTTCATTAATTACGCATAGTCCTTGTAGAACTTACCGTACCGTGGGAAACTAATATACCTAAAGACCACGCGATGAAACAAAATAAGTATTACGACCTCCTAAACGAATTAACAAAAAACGGCTATGTAGTTAGTTTATACGCTGTAGAAGTGGGAGCGAGAGGTATACCAGCAAAATCTCTCTATAACCTACTGAAAGACCTTGGCTTATCCAGAAGTGCTGTAAGTTCTATACTAGAACGTGTATCTAAAGCTGCACTAGTAGGCTCATATCAGATTTGGCTGGGCAGGGAGAGAAAAACGAGTGGTGAAGGTGAGTGTTGATGTACGTCAGAAAGGGGCCCTTAAACCCACGCCCGAGTCACAAGTCTCGGAACTACTCGAGTTTTTTCTCTCTCTGCCACACGATGGACCCGGCACCCGCACGGTGAATCCATGGAATGCTAAGAAGATCGTCTCTCTTGCAGTACAGTTGAGGAATGAGTACTTGTTTGATCATTAGTAATATTTAAATGTTTTGTAGGTGAACATCGGCCTTCAGTATGGATGGCAATATCAGAAGCAGAAAATATGCGAGAAGCAAACCCGGACCTATATCAAAAAACATTAGACACCCCATTTGAGAAAGAATTAGTGGATCTAGTAAAAACTGACCTGCCACGCACATTTCCGGACAATATTTACTTTACAAAGGAGGCTAATCATCAAACACACCTGTTTAATATACTCATTGCGTATGCACATAACAACCGTGTTGTTGGATACTGTCAAGGATTGAATTACATAGCAGGTATGTTTTAAACTTATTTTTTCTACATTTTTATGGATATTTACATTAAGCTAGCATATTTTGGTTTTCGGCTTCACATCATCTGTTTGATTTTTTTTAATTCACAATTCATATATACGTCATATGTTTTAAAAAAAATGATAAGCCTAATATTAAAATATTCTTTATTTGCTCAATTAACTTTTATACTTTTGCAATTTGAACTCTTATTGAAAATGTTACTAAGGGCTTATCACTAACTGGATTATTTTTTATGCTCAGCGTAGTCATGAGAAAATTATTTAATTTACATGGTTTTGATTTCATGATTCATATTAAATGACTTTATTAAATTTAATTTAATTCCATCAATTTATTATTCAAAATAAATAATAAATATTATTTGCTTAGTTTGGGGTTAGATGGTGTTGTGTGTGAATTGTCCATCAATCTTTATTTATTTATTTATTTCACACACATCTCACATCATCTAGCCCCAAATTAAGCATTGACTTTCTTATGTCTGACAAATTATTTCAAATGGCGAAATAGTTATTATAATTTTATTAGTTAAAGACTTCATTGGGAACAAACTAAAATTTCCTCTTAATAGAATAGATTAATGAATGTGGTTGGAGATTCATCAGTTCTCAATAAAACAATAACTATAAATAAGTCATGTTTTTGTAGCCTACATGTTTAAAAAAATATAAATATGCTTATGTTTGTACTAGGTTCGCTAGTAGGAAGCTGATAATTATACTACTACAACTTTTAATTGGCAGGCAGCAATAATTATTAGTTTATTTCCCAAAATAGAATAAGACATAATGTAGCATGATAATAAAAAATAAATAATAAAAATCTCTTTATTTGAACAGTTTACAAGACATCGTAATACAGTAATTATGTTTAGTATAAGCTATTCAGTTACTTAGATGTGAACTCTGTATCCCACACTAGGTTGGTCCTATG
This sequence comes from Ectropis grisescens, assembly GCA_017562165.1. NCBI lineage: Eukaryota > Metazoa > Arthropoda > Insecta > Lepidoptera > Geometridae > Ectropis > Ectropis grisescens. Next base: position 23,614,600 of record CM029781.1, on the reverse strand, counting down.
TCGTGGGAGACAGTGAATGATGTTGAATTTGTATGAATTAATATGTTATAGTGGGCCCATAAAAGCGTGGTCTAGGTAGGTATATTCATAGATTATTTTTTTTTTATAATTTTATCATGCAATCAGTCCTTCCGACTATGAGCAGATGTGTTGTGAGGCTTTTGATCATGAGGAGATGTTCCCCTATAGGAGCATCTACCATATTAATATTTTGGCTCAGTCAGCGCCGCAGAGATCTAACGTTCTGTGCCGTTTTAGGCGATTTAAACAGTCTGGCAAAGTGAGCTGGACAGCAAGTTGGTTCGGATGATTTTCCAGTCTTGTTTTGTATTTGCTTGAGCATGCCTTTATCTCTTCCTTCACTGTTGGTATGCCCAGATGTTCGTGTACTTCACTGTTTCTAATGAACCAGGGAGTGTTGCTGATTTGCTTGAGAATGTAGTTTTGGGCTCTTTGGACTTTATTTTTGTTAGAGTCGCTGCAGGCTCCCCATAACTGGATCCCATAGGTCCACACTGGTTTTATGACAGCCTTGTAGATTAGGAGCTTGTTGTCGAGTGACAGTTTTGAATTTCTGCCCAGGAGCCATTAGAGGCTCTTGTATTTGAGGTTGATCTCTCTTTGCGTTTCGTATCAATATGTTTTCGCCATGTCAATCTAAGTTACAGTCTAAGTTCAATTGGACTGAATGTTATATTGTACTAAAACCGTAATGAGATATTTGATTTTCGAAATGTCTTTGATGTCTAAGTATCACTCTGGGGCTGACAAGAAAACTATGATTGCATCAAAGTATCATCACCAAAATGTCCTACTACCAAGGTTTACAAGAGGACAAGTTTTCTCGTCGCAGTGTGAAGGTGACCTGCACTGATTTATTGGCACTCACTTTTACACGCCATTTGTCAAACCAGTAGCTCATTTCGTCAAGTCCTCGTTGAAGTTTCGCTGTGGCATCTGCAGGGTCTTTACTAGAGGCTAAAATTGCTGTATCATCAGCATAAGTAGCAATGGTGACGCCTGGTGTGAGTGGGAGGTCTGCTGTGTTATATAGTGTACAAGACTGGGCACTGATTTATTGGCACTCACTTTTACACGCCATTTGTCAAACCAGTAGCTCATTTCGTCAAGTCCTCGTTGAAGTTTCGCTGAGCCCTGTGGCACTCCAGCAAGTATCTCGTGAAAACCTGACAAGCGGTCATCTTCTCTGACTTGGAATATTCTATCGCTTAAATATGACTCTATTATTTGAAAGAAGCTGTGAGGAAGAAGTAACTTGATCTTGCAGAGCAAACCCTTATGCCACACCCGGTCAAAGGCCTGTTGAACGTCAAGGAACACTGAAGAGCAATATTCTTTCCTCTCAAGACTTTCACTAATGTGTCTGCACACTCTGTGTACTTGTTCAGTGGTGCCGTGCTCAGGTCTGAACCCAAATTGGTGGTCTGGGGTTACGGAGTTTTCATGCATAGCACATGATAGACGATAGAGTAGTATTTTCTCTAAAACTTTAGATATTATGGGTAGCAGGCTGATTGGTCTGTAGGATGTTAGTTCGTGTGGTGGCTTCCCAGGTTTATGAACCATGATCACCTGTGACACTTTTTTCAATTCAATTCATTTATTCATACCATAAATTCATAAGAACACTTGGTAACGTCATTTACAAAAAGGCAAAGAATCTGTGTACATAATATGATAAAATAACAACGTCAAAAGAATAAAGCAGCTGTAAAGGGGCCTAGTCAATTACATGCAGCTGTAAAAAGGCTTTGTCGAAGACAATATAACAAATAATCAATACACACAGTATACAGATACCACATTAGTACAAACAATGTAACATCAAAAGTCTTAAAAAATCTATTATTTTACCTTATTACAAGATTCTAATTTCGACACATTTCTCTTCCATACGTTACTATCTTTAACAAAGTCGTCTATATTATAATATGCCTTGCTCAATAGGTAGCTTTTTATTTCATTTTTAAACTTGGTTTCATTGAGGCCTTCCACTTGTACAGGGATTGCATTATAGAAGCGAATACCATTACATTTGAAAGAGTTATTTGTTTTCTGAAGTCTGCACTTAGGAAATACAATTTTGTGTTTATGGTGCGCTTTTGGATTCAGATCAGTTAATTTCTGCAGACGACTTCGATTTTTTCTTACATACATTATACATTCATAAATATACAATGAAGGGACTGTTAATATGTTAATAGTTTTGAACATCTCCCGTACTGATTCTCTAGGTGATAAATTATATAGACCACGGATTGCTCTTTTTTTTTGCAATACGAAAACAGAGTTTCTGTCCGCAGCCGAACCCCATAATAAGATCCCGTAGGACATAATACTGTGAAAGTAGCCAAAATAAACAAGCCTAGCTGTTGCAACGTCTGATATTTTTTAATTTGACGAACTGCGTGGGCAGCTGAACTGAGTCGATCAGCTAGTCTCTATGTGAGGACCCCATTGAAGCTTTGAATCTACTGAAATACCCAGAAAACAAGTAGATTGTACAGGTTCGATAAGTTCATCCTTCAGTCTTATATCAAGTTTACCGCACATTACATTGCAGAGTGTGAACTTTATACATTTCGTTTTAGTTGGATTAAGTACTAGATTATTTGCATCAAACCATTTGTACGCAATGTCCAAAAGTACGTTTATTTCAGTGAAATCGTTTATTCCTCTCTTAATTTTGAATAGAAGTGATGTATCATCGGCGAACATAACTATTTCTATATTTTTATGTTTCTTTATCATAAAAGGTAGATCATTAACGTATATAAGAAACAAGAAAGGTCCAAGTATGGAACCTTGTGGTACACCCATTCTTATAGGCGACTCATTTGATTGCACACCGTCAACATCGACTATCCATAGACTTTCCATAGTGCAGGATAGTAAGATGTTCTGATTATACAATTGAATAGGGTAGTCAGATATACTATTGCTTTGCGAGGCAATTCAGATAGAACCTTTTTATCTATGAGGTCGAATCCTGGAGCTTTTTTATTGTCTAGCTGGCGGATGGTTCGTGTTACTTCTCCTGGCGTCACTACTTTTAGGGGCAAATCAAGTTGGAAATCTTGCTGGAGTACATTGTCTATATCAGCTTCGCTAGATCCAGGGGTAGCTTCATTAGGAACAAATACTTTGGCAAGATGATCAGCAAAAGCATTCGCCTTTTCTTGTTTTTAGTTCTGGCCCACTTGTTTACTTCTACTCGTAGAGGTGGCTTTGGGTTAATTGGCTGGTTCATGCTTTTACATGTCTTCCAGAGGGAGTAGTCAGTGTGAGCAGTGGCAGTTAACGACAATAGGTTCGCTTCCATTTTAGCATTTTCTTTTTCTTTTATGGTTTGTTTCAGGATTTTACTGTAATTATTGAACGCCCTCTTATCCCGCGGGTGCCGGCTAGAGTGCCACACTCTGCGTAGTCTCCTTTCTCGAGGATCATTTCCCTAATTTCTTGAGGTACATAAGTATGTCTTACATTTTTGTGATTTATCTCGTCTGTGCTGTTCCAGCAGGCCTTCTGGATTGCAACTGTGAACGCTAGGACAGCATCATCAATTTCATCCTCGTTCTTTAGGGAGACCCGTAACTGCAAGGAATCCTCGACTAAGGATCGAAAAAGTATCCAGTTTGTTTGATTTTTGTATAGCCGAGGTTTACTCTGGTTCTTCAAAATGTCTGCACTAATTGTTAGTATAGCAGGGATATGGTTCGAATCTCCATCCAGACAGGATTCAATTTGGTACAAAAGTCTCGATAGTCCCTTCATTAAGAAAAAGTCCAAGAGATCAGGCAATTTGTTTGGATCGGTCGGCCAGTGGGTCGGCTCAGGTGTGGCTATTGTTGTAAGATGGTTTTTATCTACACATTTTTTAAGTTCCCTGCCTCGAGTGGTGACTAGTCTCGAGCCCCAGAGTAGATGCTTAGCATTCCAATCTCCTCCTGCTATGAACCTTGGTCCAAGACTTTTGATGTATGCAGTGAACTGTTCCTCTGTTATTTTATGCTTTGGGGGGCAATACGCTGATGAGATATTGAAATGGCCATTTCTATCTCGGATATTAATTGTGGTTGCTTGGATATGGTCTGTTTTGAACTGAGTAAGCTTGTAGTGATCAATTGAAGATTTAACTAAAATGGCTGTTCCTCCGTGTGCAGTTCCATCTGGATGATTTGTTGCGTAGATATTATAATTTCTTATTTTTATTTGACTATTGTTAGTGAGATGGGTCTCAGATATTAGTAGGATATCTAGGTTATGCATAATTAGCAGCATCTCAACCTGAGCAGCGTTGGGACATAGACCATTTGCGTTCCAAGTGGCTATTTTTAGTTTATCTAGCTCAAGGATAGTTTACTGACCAGTGTTGTCAAGAGCCCCAGCATGTTGCTCATTTGTTGTAAGATAATGTCTATTTTTTGAGATTGCTTGATGAAAATTTCTTCTATTCTTGTATTCATTAGTTGTTGATAGGTAACTTGATCAGCTTGTACGTTGGAAGATTGATCTGATAGCTTGTTTTTGATGGCTTCAGTGTATGTTTTTTCTTTTTGAGTGTTGTGGTGACTATGATTTTCGTTATCTACTGGAACTTTGTCGTTAACTATGATGGGAATTTTACGCGATCTTAAGTGGACTTGTTTTATTGTTTTTCTGGCCAGTATTTCTTTGTAAACCTCACAGCCTTTGTAGTTTGAGGGGTGAGGACCATGGCAGAGGGCACATGTTGCTGGTGTGGAGCGGTCAGATTTTGGACAATTTTTTGTCAAATGTGAATCTGCACATTTAAGGCAACGAGCTGGCCTCATGCAATAATTTTTGGTGTGTCCGTACTGTTGGCACCTTTGACATTGTACTATAATATTTCTTTTTTTTGGATCTTCTATTGTAACAACTTGGTAATATATATATTTTATTTGTTTAGCAGATTTGTTGTTAGGTCCTGATTTCAGATTTACAAAGAATGTTGTGGTAGGCTTTTTATCCGGCCCATATCTTGCATTGACAATTTCACCAATAACGCTGTTTCCGGTTTCTTCAAATGCAAGCTTTATAGACTCATGTGGGGTTGTATGATGTAAATTCTTGATTACAAGCCTACAGTTCCTTTCGTCTTTTCTATTGAAGGTATGACCAATAAGTCCTTGCTCCCTAATAGCTGATATGAGCTTTTTGTAGGCCTCTGTATCTTTGCTTATAATTCTTATTTCATTTTTGTTTACAATCTTGTATTTAAATAGTTCTTTTGCTACAACTTTTTCTAAGAATTCCGTAAGTTTGTTCACATCCTCAATTCCATACAAGACAATTGAGGGAGGTTTGTAAGTTTTTGTTTCCTTAGAGTTGACCAGTTCTTGTACATCATCATTGATAGGTAGGCCGTCAAATCTATTTCATAGATTTTGAAAATATTTTCAAGTGACAGAGTGCTGATGATAATATCAGACCAAAATTTGCAAAAATAAATAAATAAAAATAACTAAATAATACAAATCGAAATCTTAATATAAAATTATTTATTAACTTCAACTCTTGATTAATGGCTATGTAAAATTATCAATCTTCATTTATTTATGATTGTATTAGAATTTGTTAGTACTTACTACTGTTTTGTAAAATAGTGCTTGGGCATTATCTAGTGTCTGGGGAGACGATTTTCTTAGCATTCCATGGATTCACCGTGCGGGTGCCGGGTCCATCGTGTGGCAGAGAGAGAAAACCCGAGTAGATCCCGAGACTTGTGACTCGGGCGTAGGTTTAAGGGGCCCCTTTCTGACGTACATCATCACTCACCTTCACTACTCGTTTTTCTCTCCCTGCCCAGCCAAATCTGATATGAGCCTACTAGTGCAGCTTTAGATACTCGTTCTAGTATAGAACTTACTGCACTTCTGGATAAGCCAAGGTGTTTCAGCAGGTTATAGAGAGATTTTGCTGGTATACCTCTCGCTCCCACTTCTACAGCGTACAAACTAACTACATAGCCGTTTTTTGTTAATTCGTTTAGGAGGTCGTAATACTTATTTTGTTTCATCGCGTGGTCTTTAGGTATATTAGTTTCCGACGGTACGGTAAGTTCTATAAGGAGTATGCGTTTCGTAGCTCTAGAAAAAAGGAAAATGTCCGGTCTGGATGACGAAACACCCACATCCTCTGGGATCCTGTAGTGCCTTTCATACGTGTCCATTAAAATAGTCCAATCAGGTGCTGTACCCAGGATTGAGTAAGGGTTGGGCCTGGAGTTTGAAGTTGAGCCTTCTTTTACAAAGTTAATTTGTCTTTTGTTTGCCGTCAATCCCTTTTGGGCTCTAGCTACTGAAAGGCTCATGGCTTCACGTATGATTTCAAGTACTCTGTCATGGCGGCGCGAGTAATGACCCCGATTAAGGAGCACCTTGCATCCGACCAATATGTGCCTTGCTGTACATATCGCCTCTCCACAAGTATAGCAACATTTTTCAGAGGCTTTTCCCCACCTTACCAAGTTACTCTGGTCAGAAAGGGTCATTTGGAATGCATTTAGATAAAATTTAATAAGGCAGGAGACCAGTCATAGATCAAGGTGCGGCACTTTAGAGCTAATGGGATACAGAACTCACCTATGGTTAACCACTCACTCTGCATTTCTAAATTCATAGCATGCATTTTGTAACTGTCATTTTCGTCTTGTTGTAGAAAGGTTTTTTACCATGTCTCGGTCTTCCCTTTTCTTTCTCGCACCCAACCCAGCAGTATTTACTTGTGCACCTGCCTTAAATTGTTTATGGAATTGAAGTCTAGATTCCAGGTCTGAAGCAGTTTTGTCTTTTGGGAGAGATGTAATTAATTCGTCTTGCGACTTTCCCAAAACATGCGTTTTTGTAACTCATAGGTGTTTGTAAAGTTCAGACGGACTCCATTTGACAGGACATTTGACTCCAGAATCCGTAATGTTTAGACCTATAACTTGGTATTTTGATCTAATTTAATGATCAAATATACATTTTACAATACATTTTGAACCGACTTATCGAACTTTTGCCGAAAAAAGTAACTCATATGCGTATATTAAGTAATATTTCAATGTTTGACAGTGTGACTGGTGGGACAGTAAAAAATACCTCACTTCCGCCTTCTGAACTGTCTATCGAGATTTTAGCCCAAAAACTAAACTTAGCCAAATATCTTTTACTACGCTATGAAATTAATAAATATACTGCAATAAAAACTAAAAACTAGCGTCAAGTCTGGTTTTTTACAAGAAAATATGGAAAGTAGAAATTGTGACTGGTGGGGCACAGTTTTGTGACTGGGCGGACTGACGAGTACGAAATCGATATAAAATTACTCGCTTTTATATTACATTTCACATTGTTTATTAATAAACAAACAATTATATTATATAACTATTAATAGTTAAACCGAGTTTTAGCGAATTTACAAATACTATTAAAATCTTTAAGAAAATCAACATAGAATGGTGTTATTCTAAATTAACACAATAGTTTCCAGTACTAGATATGCTGTAACTTTTTCGTTTCTCTCTATGTTGTCTTTTGCGTAGTCTATCTCTCCCTGCTGAGTTCTAGCAGTCCCATTAATTTCACTTAAAGCTTTACCACTCACTATCTTATCGTTTTTGAACATATTTTTTTTGTTTTCTAGAGCAGTCTTCCACTTACTTTCACCATCTTTAAATTTTTCTCCAGATTTTCTTTTTTGCTCATTTTAAAAGCAAAAAAGCAATGCCACTTATAAAAAAAAACATAAAAACAGAGCTAGAAGCATGTTAGAAACGTGTAGAACAATCCATATCAAGTTTTATAAAATTGTCCCTCCAGTCACTGTGACTGGTGGGACAAAAAATGAAAGTCACCTGTTTCCCACCCTTCAACCCATTGCACTAGAAAATTTAGCTAAACAGTTTGACTACAGGCCAATTCTTACTTTCGAAAAAGCTCCCTTTAGTACAATGCATTTTGAAGCTACTAATACATCTTTTGTATGTTTTCGTGTGACTGGTGGGACATTGCTACATGCTCTTTGTATTTACGGGTTTTTTCCGCCATATTTTTAGCCCAAATTAAAATTAAAGAGATTCTTATCACTCTTTAATGCCGTTTGATTGAAAATGTTAATCAAAATAGTAAAAAACATTGATGCCAATATGGTACAAAAAATTGCATAACTCGTTCACATTACATTACTACTTGTCACAGTGAAAAAAATACTAAATCTTGTTGTTTTTCGAATTGATGTTTACAGATCATTAAATTGAATTCATCTACATTGCGTTAAGAATAAATTCGTTGTAATCATATCAATTTTATAATAGTTCGTTTTCCCATTTCCCAAGGAATGGCCCTGCTGTCAATTGTGAAAATTTAATTTACTAAGTAATTAAATTATAAATAGAAAAGAGTTTTAATTAAAGAGTCTTCTCAAGACCACGGCGATTGTAACGCTGCCAAAACGTCGAAGTAATTAAACAGTAAATTATATCGTGATTAATCCCTATACATTATAAATATTATGTGTTCAAATCGCGAAATATATAAACAATAATAGAAAATAGTTTAAAGTTTTTAAACCAATAAACTCAAAAACGAATGGACTATTATGTAAGATTGAATTTAATGTTTATGTAGTTATTTTTAAATCACCATTTCATTACTCAAATTCTAAATCTACTAAATTAATTGGAATGCTAAAAACAAATTGATAATTTCAACTTTTATTGATTTGATAAGGTATCATTTATCAATCAAGATAAAAATTGCTTGATTTATGTACAAATTATAATGAAAAATAATATTGTATTGGAAAATAGCTTGATCATTGCATAATTTATCATTCTTACTGATAAGTAACAGTAAACATTAATTGTAAAAGCTATGGCTAAACCACGGATATTCGGGGGATTTGCCTTGATTGCGAATTTAGTTCGAAACCTAGTGTCTCCGGTCTCCTCCCACTTAAATAATTACTACATAAACAAAAGTAATAAGTACGAAACACAACCGCATATTTTAGCACGCACACTAAAAATTATGATTGCGCTCTTTATGACAACATACATAAAATGGGCGGAACATTTCCGTATAAAATATATTTATATATAAAAATTAATACCCTGTACGAAATGTATTATCCTATTAAGAAATGTATAAAGTTGGAGTAGGAATCAGTTTGCATTTTTCAAATTAACAGTTTTACGTCAAATGTATACGAAATTACTAGAAGTGCCCCGCGGGTTTACCCGCGTAGTTCTCGTTCCCGTTCTTTTATCTAGACAAAAGTAGCCTAAGCCTAAGTGTTCTTCCAAAATATAATCTTACTGTATTCCAAATTGCAACTCTATCTGTTCATACGTTTAAACGGCATTCAGCAACAAACATCGAAATACCCAAACGTCCAAACATTGGCATTTGTAATAAATATTAGATAGTAGGATTTACGATATTAAATGACAAAAAAAACATATTTTTTTTGCTTACCTTCTTGGACTGGGTAATATCTGAAACGGCTGGACTAATTTTAAGGGACTTTTAATGAAACAGTTTATTTAAGCATAGCTGATGGCTTAGCTATAGGCTTAAATAAACATCACTTTATTCTAGTTTGAAGGACGTAAAACATTATATCTCAGACTGTCGAACGCCGTAAATCCTAATGCCGTGAATTGTACTATATGCAAGGAAGGAAGAGAGGCTTTTGCCCAGCAGTGGGACAATGTAGGCTAGTAATAATATCAACATTTTATTTACATCAAGCGAGCGAAAAGTACACGTTAAAAAAACGTAAAAAGTTATGCCTTAGACGATCAGCTGTCTGGTAGTGAAAGTCCCGTCATAATTGGTCCAGCTGTTTGGTAGATTAGTGGAACAAACAAGATAGACAAAAAGTTTTAAAATCGTTTTTAGGTATAGGTACCGTACATACTTTCATTTGAACTTAGTAAACAGTTGTTAATTTGATATTACATACAGACGCTCCAATTTTATTTTTTTGTAGGTACTATTAATAATAATCATAAAACAAGTAAAAAAACATGGAAATATAGGTAGTTAATTAAAAAATGAAAAAAAAACGAACATTGTCCATGTAAATTACCGAAGAAATTTTCGAAGAAATTTCACATCGGCAAACTCCATTAACCCATCACTAACGCGCCAACGTACTCTCTAGGCGCTTCAGAGCGACTGAACGATTGTCAAAGTTATGCGGTCATATTAACCGTATCGAGAAGACACTGCCACGCCCTCAAGGCATATCCCCCGATATCCGTGGGCTAAACCTATTTTTTAACCCCCAACCAAAAAAAGGTGTGTTACGAGTTGGTTAATATGGATTCAAGATGGCCGCTTCCACAAAATGGTGAAATACATTTTTTTTTCACAACTCCCTTAATATGGGTATCAAATGAAAGGGCTTGACTGTAGAATTTTGTACAGATAAAAAATTCGAGGTAGTCAAAATTTTTAATTTTGTTCTTGTTACAAAGATAGGTTTGCACTTGACCGCTATCTTGCCTGATGTTTCACATCATTCATAGATTTTAATGCAATGTATAAAGTTTGCACTATAATATTATTGGATGTGTAAAAAGCATTATTTTTTGTGTAACTACTAAAACAATTATAAAGAAACAAATAAAATATTTTTAAATATTTATACACTTTAGTACACACAAAAAAATGTTACAATACTTAATTAGAAATATATTACAATAATTGTGGTTTGTGGTTGACGTTTTTGTATAGTCCTTACTGATTAAGTGTTAGTTCTAAAAACTTTCGCCAGTTATTACTTCCAAGCAGTGACATATACTTACTTTGGCTACATATACCTACCTACTTATACTACTTACATATACATATATAATATTGTAAACTTTATCCTTGTTCACCAGGACTACTGTTGTTGTCAACGAAAAGTGAGGAGACATCATTTTGGCTGCTCAAAGTGTTAGTGGAGAAAATCCTGCCAGATTACTACACGAAGACCATGGACGGTTTGATAGTTGACATTGAAGTTTTATCAGAACTAGTCAAATCTAAAGTGCCAGATGTACACCAACATGTGATCAATCTGGGTAAGGGCACACTTCACCATTACTACATAACTTTTTTTAAATATAACTAGCAACTCCATGCGGTTTTAACTAAGAACAGTATTGATATTAACACACAGATTATTCATGAGCTGTGAATTGAGCTCAAGCGTCACATTCCTATATGAATTAAATCTTCGGGTAAACTCGGGACCATAGCCAAGTTGGCTATGGTCCCGACCGACTGTTTTCACGTTTCATCCGCGTAGTTTCCAAAGCTATCAAATACTGAATTACAAACTTCACTTCTATCGGTAATCCCTATAACTATCAATTTTTTTCTCATAAAGAAGCTGTGCCGTGCGGTTTTACTCGTGGATGTTAAATTAATGCTCTATGGCTTCTCTTTGAGTTGGTCTGTCTGAAATGAAATTTATTTGAGAAAGCAAATAACAAAACATACAAAAAATAATTCGTTGCAGTATAACATAAAGAAGTGTCGCAAACGGTAATAGTGTGGTGAGTTCAATTGTTTTTTCTGTGTCAAAAAAATCCAACGTGCCTAAAGTTTTCTCTTCAAGACTACATGTTATTAAATAACAAATCTATTCTCTCGGCAGAATCGACATAATAAAACTTATCTCTAACTCGTGCAGACTAATCTAAGCTATCACAACACATGAACACAACGCCTCGCACCGATACAAGGCCATTGTCAGTGCTAGTTTCGGGTAGGTATTTGATTGGTACATAATACCGACATTTTGTGTCAAGTTTATGTTTCAATGAAATCACGAACCCTGCTGGTGTTTTCTTAAAGTATAAAAATTAAACGAATTTGACATGAATTGACAATAGGAACAGTCTTAAAACTTTTGGTCTAGTTTTTTGTTAATGAAGCACTTTCGGCATATGCAGAAGGCGTATGACGCTACTTTTGCCAAAGGAAAGCTTTTAGAATACTAGAAGCCAAATAGCTGATATCTTAAAAATAAATATTCATGTAAGTATAGAAACACCCAGGCACAGAACAAACATCCGTATTCATCACAGAAATATTTGTCCTGGGTGGGAATCGAATCGACGACCTACGGCTCTGTGCAGACTAACCGACTGAGCCTCACTTTTTGCTGTTTATATAATTTTTTTATGAAAGTAATAAATAGCGGCGGCGGCGCAAAAATAACTACTTTTCCGTACTTTATTTAGTACGGAACAGATAGTTATTTAGAAGTAGATATTTTTTTCGATTTCATAATTAGTCCCATTAAAATTTTCAATGAAAGAATGTAACTCTATAGACTCAGTTGACGTGTTATGCGTATTTTAACGAAAACAATAGAAGGTTAGAAGTTATATATTTGTGACATACTGTGTCTAAATAAACATAAATTAAAATAAATGGACATAGGTACCTACTCCATAACCTTATGTTGTAGCGTTTTTGTATTTTGATAATAGGTGTAGATTTTTTTTACGTACGTACGTACGTATGTAGGTACGTATACATAAAAAATGTTGATGTTTTATATAAAACGTCGTTTCGATTATCTACGGCGGCTCTTTCATTGAAATCAATTTACAAAACCTCAAACTTAATCACAATAGATAAAGCTTCACGAATTAGACTACGTTGGACCACCAATTCGCCTGTTGACGTAGGTTAGGCCTTCCCGAGGAGATGACGCGCTGGTGGTTTCCGGCGCGTCGCTGGAAGCAAATGCGGGGGTGTGGATACCCACCCTGTGTGTGGATGTGGAGGTAGGCCCGCAAGGGCGATGGGAGGTGGGTCAGGGTCGTTGATGGGAGTGCGAAAAGTGACCCCGCGACCCTGACCATGGCCATGCCGGAGAAACCTGTGGGGGTTTTAGTCGGTAGGGGCACCATGTTGACTCCCATGGTGCCGAGCCCGACATACCCCACCATGTGCCTGCATGGTGGGCATATCTAAAAGTATTTCCCCACATAAAAAAAGGATAAATTTAATAATGTTAGACTGTTGGTAAGGTCTTTGTGGTCAAAGTTAAAGCAAGCAGACTTAGAACTTAGAAGGTACCTATCCACTCTGAACTCTGACCTTAAGACTACCACAAAACATGAAGGCGTAATAAAACGTAGCTTAAAACTTTCGATTTTATTATGAAACTAACGTTACTATAGTGACGAGTTTTGTTAATGTCTATTTCTTAAAGCTACTTAAGAATAGCAGTCTAGTTAAAAAGTATTAGAAATTAGAAGTGAACTTGTAAGCAAATTAATCACTATGCTCACTTGCTGACGCTTCTTGAGCTGAATAGAATTAGTAAAGGAATAGGTGACATGATTCACACGGGAGTTTGTTTGCTCCACATTCTAATCGCGTCATCACTGATTCACTAAACCACGGAGAAATTAATCTGAACTATAATCACTGGGTTTAAGGTAGTTAATTGCGCACAGATGAGTTCAAAGATTACTGTGAACGATTAAATTACGATTTGAAGGACGGCGCTTCCAGCGTGATACTGCGCTATTAAGATCTTATTTATTTAGGGGTAAAACCAGAGATTAGAGGTAACCTCTAAATCTCTTTGGAGAGTTCTCGTGGGAAAGTATCACACCTTTGCCAGTTATTCTACCGCCAAGCAGTAACGTACAAACATTACTGTGTTCCGGTTTGAAAGGGAATGTCTCCGGGCAAAGTGATAAATATTCTTATAAATCCGGGTGACGAGCGTTTTTGCAATGCAACTCTAGGATATGTACAAATAGTTTTTTTCAAAAGACCAAAATTAGGTTTAATATGAGTTTATTTTAAAATCTGAGCGTAAAACAATAAAAAATGCTACTGTTTCTCTCTCTCTTGGGGTGTGCGAAGAGGAAAGAAATGCTCCAGATTAGGGCAGGTTTTAAATTAAAAATTAGGTGTATACATTTTGTTCTACTTCTAGTTATCTTTCTATGATTACGTGTCACCATATTTATGTTTCTCTATCCAGTCGACTACATACAAGAACAAAATTAAAAATTTTGATTAACCCCCGACTACCTTAGATTTGTTATCTGTACAACATTCTACTAGTCAAGCCCTTTCGTTTGATACCCATATTGCGGTAGTAGTGAAAAAAAATATAATTCGCCATTTTGTGGTGGCAGCAATCTTGGATTTGAAATTTGTTATAGTACTCTGCTAGTCAAGCCTTTTCATTTGATACCCATATTGAGGTAGGTTGTGAAGAAATATTTTGTCCGCCATTTTGTCGAGGCGGCCATTTTGAATCGATATTAACCAAACATAGCTAAGAGCACGGATATTAACTTTCAAATAAAAAAAACCGCATCGAAATCGGCCCATCCGTTTGAGCTCTACGGTGCCACAGACAGACACACACACACAGACAGACAGACAGACAGACAGACATCGACGTCAAACTTATAACACCCCTTTTTTTTGGTCGGGGGTTAATAAAAGAAAGGGTATTTGATATCTCTTCTTTCCTCCACAGGTTTACCCTGGGCGGTGATCACGACCAAATGGTTCGTCTGCCTGTTCGCTGAAGTACTTCCCATCGAGACGGTTCTACGGATATGGGACTGCCTCTTCTACGAGGGCTCCAAGATACTGTTCCGCGTTTGTCTGACGCTCATCAAGGGGAACAGAGCTCAAATCATGGCATGTAATGACTTCACGTCGCTCGCGGAGTGCTTCAAGGCGATTGTGAAGAACGCTAGTGCGCTGCATTGTCATGAGTTTATGCAGGTATAGTGTTTTTTAAAATCCGTATTATTCATTTTTACAGCCTGTTATACCTAGTTATCAAAGCTCATAAACATCGACCTGAGTATGGCTAAGTCAGGAACACGAACGCACGTTAGCGAAGGTATTCCTGACCCTCCTCCAATGGGGATCGGAACAGCCCCCTCCACCACCAGCGGATGTAAGCAAGAACATGTACCATAAAATCTAAACCCGGAGTTGGCAAATATAATCAAAATGTCTTGCCTCTATTGCTCTCTCATTTTTAACATAGCTCTCTCAGAGATCTACCCATTAGAGTAGGCACGTAAAGCAAAGCCGGCAGTTTCTACAAAATCCTATTTTTCAATTTCCCTAGCGGCAGTCTCCCCTCTTAATTTATTAGGCCAAGAATAGGCAGGTCTCGTTTGCTCAGACTTAATTGGATCAATTTGTCTGACCCAATAAATTGCGGAGGTGACAGTGACTCATTTGAAAGAGTCGCTTTATGACCGTGATTAGATTTTGTACTACGTAGGTTTATCGGGGGCGATTCGGCCCACTTATCGTAAAAGAAATTAAGCATATTTTTCGATATAGTCCCAAAGTGATGTCTTCGTGACATACATGAACCAGCGAATCGAAATCAATCAATAACTGTGTTTGACTTTTTCAACCGTTTATGCGCCGATTAGGAATTCTAAAACTAATTTTGTTAAGCTATCACAGTTATTGAGTTAAATCATTCAGTTTTATCACTAATTAAGCATTTCCAAATGCAATTCTTCCTGTGAGAGATAGTTCTCAGTTTCGCCCAAGGTTTCATTTTGTGAAATTTCTCTAGCAAAATGAACATAGGCGCCATCGTTTACCTTACTTTTACCACTCACCTAAATACGTTTTCACTTCAAAAACCTCTTTGACTACCGGTTATGTCCTGAGAATCAGATTTAAAACATTGTTTTATGTTTTTATTTGCTAATTTCAGAGTATCTTCAGAGTACCTGGAACATTGTCCAACGCGACGATCATAAAGCTGCGCGCACGCTTCGCGAAACAGCGACGGGAGCAGCAGCAGAAAGAGCCTCTTCGGTGAACGACGCGCGACAACCGATGTTTTGATCTCACTCTAAAAGACCAAATCAACTACTTAACTTTGCGCATTGCAGGCTTACCAATCAACTGAGTCCTCGCATGCGGTACAAAGGTGGGGAGGTACGACGACAACGAAGACCGCGTGAGGTGCGGGGTACCTCCCCGCTGTTGTACCCTATAGGCGAGGACTCAGTTACGAGGTTTAGTTATAAAGTTGCGCCGCATTGCATCATAGCCTTTGAACTCCCCACTATGATAAATGTACCCTTTCGCAGCTGTCTTGAAATGTTAGATCATTACGTGTTTTACGAGTCTGGACAAAAATTGCAGGGTTGCGTGCAGAAAAGGCAATTACAGCTTGAATGTTATCCTTCTTACTCGCTAGCAATTGTTGTTTTGCAGTCTAATGTTGATGTCGTCATAGAAGATTCGAACTGTATGCGCCTCGTCTATTAAACTGTTTCAGTTATGGCAACAGCATACATAGCATAAGCAGCCCACGTCATCTTCTCACTGCTGTGAAGATATATTTGGCCATAATCCATCACGCTGATCTAGTACGAATTTTTAGATGACGTATGACCTCGACAGATTTCTTGGTTTCCAGTTTCCTCGTGATGTGTTCTTGCACCGTTAAAGCCAATGGTGATGGCAAACTTGTAACTGCATTTGAAAAAATACTCAAGGGATGTAAGCGGGATTCGAAGCTACCTCACGATTGTGAGACCGGATTGTGGCCACTAGGCCGCTATGGCTTATCTATTGTTAATCTTGTGTTAACCAAATGCTCTGTGTTATTTAAGGTGAGCGTCCGCTCAGGGTATACGAGGCGGCCCTTGGGATGTTTAAGAAAAAAACTACCGGTAGTTAGGCGGCTAACCAATAAAGTATTCTAAGTATACTTAACAATTTGCGCCCTAAACTTTTAATCTGCACGTAAATGACAAAAATTGACAGGATTCGAATGTGTTTAAAATACAATAACAGATATTAAATTTTGGCAACAAAGAAATTAATTTTCCTATGATAATAATATGATTATATTCAGTCAAAGAATAGATAAATAATATAAGGTAGAATGGAAACTCCCGCCAGGCGGGACTTCCTCACCCCTTAGGCCGTGACAAATATACAAATACTCAACGAAAATAATATTTTCCAATGACAATTCAGTTGATATTCCATGAAAATAATTATGACCCTGATTGCCGGCCAACCTTGATAGATGCAGTGATCTTCGCTGCGTTTTTCATGGTTGTCCGTCAGGTAAATGGGACAAGATTAAGTGTTTTTTTATTCTTTTGTCAGTTAAATCAATCTCTTATAACTTATTTAAAGATTTAAACGTTATATTTGTGTCCGTAAAATGAAATTTAGGATACCTATTAACTATTACTACTACTATTACTTAGTGTCTGAATACCTAAAGTTTAGTTTTTGATTGTAAAACAAGTGAATATCCTAGACATTTTATTTTGTTTATATTTGAACGCAACGCTATTCTCGTGTACTTTTCAAAAATCTATCTGTCTGTAAAAATCTGCATGTGACAACTTAACAAATAGCGAAGATTACGACTACGTCGACAGGTGAATCAAACGAATAGGGTTCGCCAAGAGCCTATTAATTTGTTGCGTTCACCTACATTTATAGACAAGAGCACATTTTCGCGCGTGTGGAAAAACGACATCTGCGTAGTACTGAAGAATAGGAATTGTTTGTATGGAGTTTTGGTTGAGTGTCCGAGGTTTGATTCTATATACACCTAACGGACTCCACCGTAGTGCAGCTGCAATTCGAAGGATCCGAGTAAGTTATTCTAATAAGCGAACATGGGCGAGAACGAATAACAGCCGTCGTTGCCAAGTTGCATGTTTGAACATAGCCTTTTACTGCCTCAAACTCAAACGCTGGACAAATTACAAACTTATTTAAGTAACTAAAGTTTGATATTTATAATACGAGTATATAGCATCCCTCGGTTTTAGTCGCGTAGTTTCCGATCCAGTTATTTTCTCGGGATGAAAAGTAACCATGTGTTCCATTTCACACTATTATCTACGTACCTACCAATTTTCATCAAGATCCCTTCAGTAGTTTTTGCTTGAATGAATGAGTAACAAACATTAAAACTTTAGCATTTGTAATATTGGTAGGATATAGAATTTTGCAAATTTCAGATAGAAAATATCGGGTTGACGTCGTGTTTTTCATTTGTTTCACTTTACGATGTAACTTAACCTCTTATGAAATTTATCCCAAAATAGACCGCATCTTCAATAAACATCAGGTGATATGGTGGACAAGCTGCCATAGCCTACCTATAGTTGCCGGCAAACAAGTTGACCCAATGAAGTTAGCTGCTCATGGCTGCGCAGAAACGTTTTTAAGGTCTCTTTGGTAGAAGTGCACATGTATGCGCGAACTTTCCCCTTCCCACGTCACTTTTGGGTCAACTTGTTTGCCTGCCACTATACCAATGATAAAAACTTAACACAGGATAGATACAGGGAGTTCCAAAATGAGTGTAGTATGCTCTAATTTCGCGCGTCTTTGTATATGAAATCAGAAGCGAAGCATCTGCGCCATTGAATTGCATGCTAAAATAAATTTCGCGTTTCTGTATGTATTCAGATGGGCAAGCTGGTGTCATCGTTATTTAATATTCTACTATTATTCATTTTATTTTAAATGAATATGGAAATTAGTGTTTAGTGTGGATTTTTGGTGTTCACAATTGGACAAAAATATTCTTCACTTACTGTTAGAGTTTATGGTATAAAAAGAGCTTAAAACGTAAGCTGTTATGGCCTAATTCTTATAAAATGTATTCTATTTATAAATTAGAGCATAAAAATGCCAAAAATTTACTGTTTCCTAACATGAACAAGTAATCATGACATTTCTATTGAAATAATGTATTTAAATAAATATTTTTTGGATCAAGTAGATTTTAATCTACGAGTAAGTAATTAATTCTGTTAAAATATACGTACAAATTTAGCTAGTCTTGAAGTTTTTTTCTTCAACTAAGTATATTATATCCGCGTCAGAATGAGCCTTTATTGTGTGTATAACTTTTACAGACTTCTTTCTACTTTTATAGACAATTTTTATTGTCTTTTGCTAACAATTTATAAAAAAGTAATTATTTTGATGACCTTCTGTCTCGGTCTTAACTCAGCCTGGCTGCAATGCTGTGAAGGGGTTGAGCTGCGTTGTATTAAGCTTTCAGCCATCATCAGTGTGGCCAGCAATGCGCTCATCACAGACCGCTCTATTAAACAAAACCTGGCGGTCTACTCCCCAACTAGAACTCTTAAATGCTTTTTGCAATTGGCTAAATTTAGTCGACTGAATTCAGAAGAAAATTTATAAGCAAGTCGATCGATTGAATTCAGATGCATTTAGAAGCTAGCAACGCTTGCTTCTGAAGGCTATTCACACTTAACTGAATTCAGTAGCGACTAAATTTAGCCTATGTAATAAGCATTTTAGCTTTGATATTTCTCTCTTTTCTTTATCCTTGAAATTATAGAGACAGCATTACCAAAGCCGAAGCCAGTGTATGGGGGTTAGTATACTAATAAATACGTTTTCTATTTATTCCTATCGATCGTTACTTCAGCGCTCGCCTCCTTTGCATTGAAATTTTCTTTTACCACCCAATTTCTTCTGTTTCCCTCTATCACCGTAATCATTCACTCTCATATTCATTGTTGTTTTTTTTTGTAAGCTTATTTTGGGTTCTTCTAATAATACGCTTTTCAGTGTTGATAGTTTCAGGCTTCCTCTAAATACATGTATTAATTCCTATTTCCCCTCTACTCATGGAGTGTTTTCAATATGCAAATAGAGCTATGAAACGTAGTTGTTCAGTAAGGTTTAACAAAAACCTTATAAATCTAATAAAATTAAATAATATGCCAATAAAAAAAAGCCACGGCGTTTTTTTATTGGCATATTATTACAAAGTGAAAAAACAAACTTAATCATTGATAAAATTGATTTTAACATTTTTTTAAAGTAAGTTATACACACATAATATGTGAGTTTCCCAATCATGACATATTTTAGAATATTGCAAACTTTTCTAGGTGACGGGTCAGCATTTAATGACAGGTGTTTTACTTTAATTTTGAATATGTATTTATTTACGGACCGCAATAGGAATTTGCTCATTACATGAGATGACATATGATTCGTGGTTTATGTTTGTACCTATAGGTATGTCACCTTTAATTAGCACATTCTTCAGTTAATAATACATATACTGTTGGTTTGTCCCATCTTGGCATGGATAAAATTTGCTAATATCAAACATAATTGATTAAATATAATATTAGTTTATAGTACTTTACTTGGGGATAGCAAAGCATTTTAATTGTGAAAGATTTTTTAAAACTTTCTTGTAGTTTTTGAATGTATTTGTTACAAACATACAAATATATATAATAAATACAAAAGGTCGTGTGATTATAAACTAATGGTAGGTAGCACAAGTATATTAGTATACTGACATCTGATTATAAATATATAGCCTGACAGAGTGCACAATTTTAAGGTGACATACTAAATTAATATTAAATTTGGTTAAAACAGGAGTATTTCTTTTTTCACTCCAATGGTAAGTTTTATCATTGGAAATTATAAAAAATACAAAATATTCGTGTTTTGTCTTTATCTATTTCCCGCGAGAAAGCTAAGTAGGTTTCAAACTGAAAAATAAAACAAAAACATGCAGTGTGGTATAACAATTTTATCTAGTTAAGGTGTATGTTGTTAAGTTGTACTTTTGTTATTGCATATCAGTAAAGTATTTGATTGTAGTAAGTATTATTTTGTTGTAAATTATCATAAGTTGTTTGGCTACAAATATGTTTTTAATGAAATGAAATCCTTTTACTCATTACATAACTTGTGAGCTTTTATTCAAATAATTATCTTTTTTTTTTCATAGATTGTTATATCTTCTCTTGTACTGTGATTTATTAACATACTAATACAGTATAATAGGTCTTTTTTTAAATTTGATTAGTGATTCTCTTTTGATCATGCACAATATTAACTTTACTTATACATATTTATTTTATAGAACTATTCTTAATTAAACTCATGGGTAGTGTAATGCCCAAGCCGTAAAACCAGACAATAAAATTGCATATCCCATTATAATTAAATAATTTAATTGTGAAACTTTTCAAATCTCGATGTTTGCTCAATGTAATTTTTTGCTAACTATACTATGTGATGCTTGGCTTCCTATGGTGGAAATTAAATAAATTAGATGCAGCTCTCACACTGAAGTTCCTTATTACTTATTATCAAATAAGTTGTCACACATTATACTGACCCAATCTTAATATATATAAATCTCCTGTCACGATGTTTGTCCGCGATGGACTCCTAAACTGTTTAGCTGATTTTAATCAAATTTGGACACCGTGTGTAGATTAATCCAACTTAAAAGATAGGATAGTTTTTATATCGATTAATGGGTTTTATGTGACAATATTCGAGCGAAATTAACTCTAAATGAAGGGAGAATATTTTCAATTTTAAAACAAATACAAAAATTTGATAATATCTTAGACAAATGAAACAAGACTAAGTTTCAATGTTTTGGTAGAGTTGGTGTAATGTATGTCAACCTATGTATAATATATTTATAACCTTTGCCTAAATTATTTATTCGTAGTAGTGTTAAATTTAAGTACATCTAGTTTTTTTTGTGGTGATCCAACTATTTGATATTTGTACATTCACTCTTGCACTACTCTTAGGTTCATCCATGTAAATTGGTGTGGGAGCAAAATTTATTAGGTAATTAGGAATTATACAAATTGCATCATAGATGCGTTTCTTGAGAGTTTTACTATTTCATATTATAAAATATTTTTGTAAATTGCATTTTGATATAGGAGTATTATTGTCTTTTGCCTAATTAATATATTTGAAGTGGATAATTTTGCCTATTTAGAATTTGAAGTTGGTATTAAAGTTCTTTAATAGTAATTATTAAATTAGATGTATATGTGTATTTTCCTAATAGTGTTTCAGTCCTGAAATTGCTGCTATTTTTATTTAGTACAGAAATATCCCTTGTTTTGATTTTGCACTACCGCTCACTAAACTTACTAAAACCATGGCGTTATCACGCATACCATTTACCACGCATAAAAAGTCGGACGTAGTCTCGCTAAAACAAAAACTGTATCATCTATCCAGAAATAAATTATACTAGCATGGAACTTTATGATAAATGAAATAAAAGCTATGCAATAGCTTACGAATATTTTATACAAATTGTTTTGTTTTAGTCATGGATGTATAAAAAAAAGTCGGACGTAGTCTCGCTAAAACAAAAACTGTGTCCATCTAGTCGGCCACATATGCACGTGTGCGTTGTCCGGTTGCCACTGATAGGCTGACACGCACGCATATACACAAGTTGTACACTGATGTGTGCGTGTCAGCCTGTATGTGACAGCGCACACGTGCATATTATGTGGCCGACTCGATGGACACAGTTTTTGATTTAGCGAGACTACGTCCGACTTTTTTTTATACATCCATGACTAAAACAAAACAATTTGTATAAAATATTCGTAAGCTATTGCATAGCTTTTATTTCAATTATCATAAAGTTTCATGCTAGTATAATTTATTTCTGGATAGAGCATGTCTGTTTACTTTACATCTTTTAAATGTAATAATTAAGCATTTGTAATAATTGTGCTGTGTATTTGTAATACAATGATATAGATTGGCCGGTTTGATAAATGTATTTAGAATAATTGCCATAACATACTGATTGGATGTTCAATGTAATTACTTAATATAGATTATTGAAGAGTTACAACTTGCATTTTATTTATGACATCAAATAATCATGCATTGATATTAAAAATTATCACGTCCGTCGGAAGTCGGAACGGCTGATCGGATCGGGTTAAAATATGTATTTTAGTGTGGATTAGCACATGGGTTACTTTTTAGGTAAAATCGGGGCTGCTGCTAGTATAGTGATATTTTTAGTAATTTCTGTATGTTTGATCCCACTCAGAATAAACTATGATGAACACAAAGTTGTTTTGTCTGGGTATTTCAACAATCCTACCAATATTATAAATACTATCAATGTTTGGAAAATTAGATGTTTGTTGCTCAATCACGTCACAACATATGAACGAAATCGGCCTGAAATTTGAAACGTAGATTATAAAAAGACAGGCTATTTTTTATCCCGGAAACTATGCGGGTTAAAGGCATAACGGCAGGGTGGAGCTAGTGTAATTATAATTATATTTATCAGTTATACGGCTTCCATACTTCAGATTCAGTTCCATAGTTTTGTAGTGGCAGGACTCTTGGCAGAGTCCGCCTGGGGAAGTACCTTTGCCAGTTATTCTACCGCCAAGCTGTAATGGGCAAACATTACTGTGTTCCGGTTTGAAGGGCAATGTTTTCAGAGAAATTACAGGGTTTAGAGATATAACATCTTAGATCTCTGGGTGACGAGCGCGGTGCAGTGTTAGGTAATGATTTGGACTCTTCTTAGCTGCGTGTCACTATGCTGATATGTGGCAGGCAATCCAACGTCGCACGAATGTGCGCGCATATCAGGAAAACAATAATTTCTGTCAAAAAATGGAATTGGGCTTGCAGAAAACGTCGGAGTGAGAATTAGGGTTGTAACGGAACTTCTCTGCCGCCTCCGTTACCGCGGATGTTCCGCAAGCAATTGTTCCTCTGCCTCCGCATCCGTGTAATTTTTGCGGAGTCATAACGGAGGATTATTTACAAATCATACGCAAGCAGCGACGCTGGCAACGACTCGGCCGTCCTGCTGCGTCCGGCAAATGAACCACAACCAACGCGAACGCGGTCGGGATGGGGCGGGGGGCGTGCAAACGTCATTTGTCAAATGAAATGATACGCGACAGGAATCACCTGTCGAAATTTACCTCTCCTTAATTTTAATTACTAGAAGAAAATGTTTAATTGTATGTTAACTTAAATGTACTTATGAGTCTTTGAATATACATACACACGTATTTGATTTAAAATGAATATTTTGTACTATTGATAGTTTAATAAACCATAAACTACTATTTTTTCTACATCAACTTTCACTTCCGTCTCCGTTCCGCATCCGTTCACTCTCACTTCTTCACTTTTCACTCACACTTTTGATTCACTCTCGATTTGAAGACAAATCCCGTCGTCTCAGCAATCGCCTCCGCTACCGCTAAGAAGGCCTCCGTTACAACCCTAGTGAGAATTACCGCAAAATCGGAACGACTGGCGTATAATAGGCGTGACGACAGGTCCTGCAATTATATTAAATTATTTGATATAATGACAGTATTTAAATGGAATAAAATGTGGAAATGGAATAAACCAATTTTAATTTTGATATTTTTTAGTATAACTTACTTTATGATCATTCAAAGATGGATGGGTAAGTCCATTTTAAAAGTACAAAATTACTAGAAAATGTATTTACCATTGGATAACCCATCCAATTTCAAGTTATATTTGTTATGAAATCAGTTTCCTAAACGCAATATTTAATATAGCTACCATACAAACTTTACGCGCGACGCATAGAAACAACGGCAATGTGACGTCATGTTTCTGTAGTGATTTGTATGAAGCGTTTTTGGGCGAGTCCAAAATTGTGATTTTAAAATCGTGATATCATGGGAAGTTTTTAAGATAACATAGTAATTCTTTCACCTATGTTTTAGTTATTGAGTAGCCTTTTGATGGCACATCAAATCAAAAATGAGTCGACATGCCTATTAGAGAGGTACAATGCTTTACAGAGGAAGTTAACAGGTTGAAAAAAATGATGATGATGAGAATGCTTCTTTGCTTAGTTTGGGTCTAGATAGAGTTTTGTGAAAAATTTCCACCAACATATTTTTTACATGTACTGTGCTCACTTTATTAACATTTCCCATACCATTTATAGCACTTCTAAATGTTGTGTATATTTTTCGTGTTTAGCAAGCAAAAAATGTATTTTTGCACTTTAGGAAAAACACTTTAATATTTCATTCAGGAATTCAATTGTATGCTACACTGTAGTTCACTATTTACACAAAATTCTAATAATAGTTCAACTCATGATTTGCCGCTTTCTAAAAGGTCTTTGGCTTCATTTATTTTAGCAGCAATAAGTGGTGAGCCTCCTTTGTCCGGATGATTTAGCAACATTATTCTTCTGTGTGCTTCTCGGATCTGAAAATTATATTAAAATTAGAAGGAATTAACAAGAACAAAATTAAAAATTTTGATTAACCCCCCGACTACCTTAGATTTGTTATCTGTACAACATTCTACTAGTCAAGCCCTTTCATTTGATACCCATATTAAGGGAATTGTGAAAAAGGAAATGTAATTCGCCATTTTGTGGTAGCGGCCATCTTGGATTTGAAATTTGTCATAGTGCAAAGTATTCTACTAATCAAGCCCTTTCATTTGATACCCATATTGAGGTAGTAGTGAAAAATATTATATAATTCGCCATTTTGTGGTGGCGGCCATCTTGAATTTGAAATTTGTTATAGCGTTTAGTACTCTGCTAGTCAATCCCTTTCATTTGATACCCATATTGAGGTAGGTTGTGAAGAAATATTTTGTCCGCCATTTTGTGGAGGCGGCCATTTTGAATCGATATTAACCAAACATAGCTAAGAACACCCGCACGGATATTAACTTTCAAATAAAAAAAACCGCATCGAAATCGGCCCATCCGTTTGAGCTCTACGGTGCCACAGACAGACACACACACAGACAGACAGACAGACAGACAGACAGACAGACAGACAGACCGACAGACAGACAGACAGACAGACATCGACGTCAAACTTATAACACCCCTTTTTTTTGTCGGGGGTTAAAAATAACAATATTCAAAATCTCTACATGTTTGCAGTTTGATATGTTTTTTATAGGATTTATGATAGTTTTCTTCTGATGACCTCTATAACCTACCAAACTAGCTAGGGCTAGCATTTAAAGAATAATGGCCCTCGGTGTTTATTACACAGTATGTACAATTATAAAAATATTACATAGATTTTTTTGGATTTCCTGACTGATAAGACTTGCCCTTCTGAACCCTACCTCATGAATTTACTCTCTTTCCCTAATTAGAGCTGAATTAAAGGAAGTCTTACTTTCATTTTATGTGATAAAGTAGATGATTGAACTTAAGGCCTTCACTATTTTAGCCTTTCCCAAAAATTGGTTTTGCTCTCGTCTAATAATTGTTAATATCAAATAATATATAATATCATTTTTAGTAATAATAATCAAATAAAGGCCAAGTAGGCTTATATTACACATCAGTTACAACTAGTTATCAATTGCAATGGAAATCACAATAAGAATTAGTCAAAGTGTCATAATACTTGTTGCTATAAATGTGGTAATGTGCAATGCCAGTTGTTACTTATTATAAACTTACCTTAGCTTTGTTAGCTGTTGGACTAACACCAAGTATAAGTGCAGCTTCTCGCTTGGTCATTTTATGTTCAAATCCACCTTTATAGTATTTTGAATTTGCTAAAGATTCAGTATCAAACTTGGGCAATTGTCTCATAGCTTCAGCGAATTTGGAAGTAGCATTAGGCATTTGTCTGAGAACATAGCGGCCGGCGAAACCCACAGCAGCCATACCAAGTCCTGCTATGATGATTGAACTAGCCTGAAATTACAGTAAGCAACATTTTAGGTTATCAGAAATTGTTTAAGACATTTCGCACAATTTCTGCAACACATGCGATAAAATCTTTCGTTATATATTTTGATGTGTATTATTGTGATGTGTGTCTCAGGTAAGATAAGGTAATAAGGTCGATTGATACAATGTTATGAAATATTATTTGAATATCATAACCTCAAACATATTTTGTAAGATCTTACCATCTTTGTAACCAAACTGTTGGAATTCTGAACAAAATCTTGAATTGAGAAATCAGCACATCGTACTTTTATTAGTATACTTTATTAAATAGTGGCAAAAAGGAATATTGCAATAAAATTGAAATAACACCCAAAAGTTACGACAAAAATCAATGAATGAATGACAACAGCTGATTCTAGAAGTCATTGGAGTAAAAAAAGACTCGCCACCACAGAACACTTATACTCTAAAGAGTATAAAATAAATTGTCAATCAATCAAAACATTAAAGAGATGAGACGATGTCAGCGTTACATTCCAAACTCTTAATTTTCCAAGTTCTGTTATTGTGCACACTGTGATTTATCCAAAATTATATTTCCAAACGTCAACGGAACGCAAAGTTATCAACAATTTTATTCACTTTTTACTTCAGGAGAATCTGTACCAGATCAACCAAAAGTAACTCAATTTTATTGATAAATCCTTCTGTTTAAATCTGTAAATAGACCAAAAACCGGAAAATTTTCCGAAGTTACAGGTACTGGCAAGTAACGATGAAGCGACGCAATCAGATCAAAAGTCAGAAAAAAAAACTGAACCTTTTTGAAGAGGTTCAACATGGCAGGAGATCAGGCGCAATTTTACCAGTTACTAAATACACTATTATCAACAGATAACGACATCAGATCCCAGGCAGAAGTAAGTGATATATATATGTATCGTTTTTGTAATTAATTTTGGTGTACAACCATTTGTTTCCCCGGTATTTATTGAGAAAAATGTTCGACAGCCTCGTGTCAAAACGTGGTCATGGAGGAATCTCTATGTAATTTCTGAAACAACGTCGTTAAAGTGTGCTACGAAAGTATTTTTTTTGCTTAAACTTGGTAATTTACGTACATGAATATTAATTTGATATAATTTGACCATGCACTCGTAACTACATAACTATTTGTCACGACACGCCTTGCCCACCCTTTTATTCTACCGCTAACATAAAATTTCAAGTTATTGTCGGTCGCGTTTGCTTATCGGATCGCCTTTATTTTCTAACATCGTGTGTAATTTGCCTAACCTATAGCATTTGAGCTTTGTTCAATATGAAGATCGAAGGAAAGCTTGCTATATTAGTTTCAGGCCTTTCAATGTAGGTATGCGAACATGTATGTTGCAATGGACACGAAACGCGGTGACAAGTGTTCTCTGCTCAAGTTGATAGAAATTAATTTGATTGTTTACAAGTAGCACAATGTAGTCCAGGTATTATTAATTGAATATAACATTTTCCTGTAAGTAATGTTATTTTAATACAGTAAGTACCTACTTTTCTTAACCTAATATGTTTGTTATTTAGGATGCATATAATAGCATTGCTACTGAAGCAAAAGTAGTGCACCTTGTGGGAGCTCTCCAAAATGTGGACCTTGGGGAAGATGGGCGGCAGACAGCAGCAGTGCTGCTACGAAGATTACTCAGTGCAGAATTCTTTGAATTCTTCCCGAAGATGCCGTTTGAACAGCAAGCAGCCCTCAGAGAGCAGTTATTACTCACCATGCAAATGGAACTCAGCCAACAGTTGAGGCGCAAGGTATGTAATGTCCTAACATATTTATGTGTTCTTATTTTAAGCGATGTTGCATTATAACTTTATTGTTTATGGGATTCCATCAAATGAAGATTGAATATGTATAAATTCCTGGTGTTCCAATCTTTTTACATACCTTTTATCAAATGTAAACTAATGCAATGTAACACAAAATAATAGAAAATTTAAATGGTAACAAGGTTGTATTGATATTTCATCCAACTGATAACTTCCAATGATAACTAGATAAAAAGTGAAACCTACAATGTTCATAAAAAATAATAAAAAAAGCTGACATAAATCTCTGATATAGAAATTAGTTATAGGCACAATCAAGTATTAACTTGAATTAAAGCAAAAGAAGTGATACTGTCATTTTTTGTTGTAGTAATATTATTTTATAGTGTGTGGATTCCTCTAATTTATTTTTAAAAAAACTTCTATGTAACATTTTACGATTCCTTGCAATGAACAACTGAGTTATTGTTAGTAATATAAAATTTAATTTGATAAATAAGGTTTTTACCCTATAAAACCAAAAATAAAAGAAATTGCTCTGAGTAGTACATTAATAAAACATAAATTAGTCAACTCATGATCTGTCAAATAAACAGCTATTGTAAAGTACATATAGGTAATAATAACCTTTGTTGCACAGATGTAATGAAAACCGTTGGTGTCATGTTGAATGATCACTCCTCCATTTGTACACTTACCTATTGTGTTTGCTATCCAATTGCTGTATTATGAGCCAATTGATGGCAATGGTCATATGACCTTCAACTTTAATATCTTATCTTCCTGTGAATGTTTTACTCTGATGTTTAAATCTAAGTGAATATGTTTAGATTTCATTATGAAGAGATGTTCTGTGAATGAAGTTTAATTCAATGTTTTCTCTGAGAAAATTTGTGATAATATACTAATTACAAAATGCATACAAAAGTATACCAGTGTACAGTATTTTTCAGTCTAGTATTGGTTGGTGAATGATGCATGATCATTCCTACCGCAAGTGCTAGAAACCTTGTAATATGCCGTTTCCTCATCATGCTTTCCTTTGTACCTATATGTATCTACATTCTTTCTCTATCTTATTTACATTAACCCAAATTCATGATTTATTCTGTCAAACATGCTAATTCCTAGTGGGCAGAACTGAAATATAATGTGTATACTT
Organism: Ectropis grisescens; assembly: GCA_017562165.1. NCBI lineage: Eukaryota > Metazoa > Arthropoda > Insecta > Lepidoptera > Geometridae > Ectropis > Ectropis grisescens. The sequence continues at coordinate 23,585,046 of CM029781.1, read as the reverse complement.
TTGTATACCTAACAGGATACAGACATAAACAATAATGTTATAAAATTAATTTAGTGTCCGACCGAAAGTTCGGTTTCGGTTTCGGTTTCGGCCGAGTTTCGGCCAAAAATCAAGTTTCGGCCACAGTTTCGGTTTCGGCCAAAATCGGCCGAAACTTTTGCCGAAGCCGAAACTTAACAAGTTCAAACACGTTCGCGATCGCCTAACTTTGTTTTCCGTGGCAACGCTTTGGCGGACGCTGTCGGCGCTTTTCGGGAATTATCGTGCGCTGTTCGGATAGTTCTGTAGCAACCAGCGATGCCAACCGTACGAGGTTCCTCGTACAAATACGAGATTTGTAGTCTTTCGTATGAGGTACGAGGACACTATTAATTAACCTCGTACAAATAAGTACGAGACTATAATATTGCTATTATAAAATAGTGAAAACTAGAGCCATCTATCAGAACTTGTAAGGACTTACAAGACTTCTTACTGATTTCTTATCTATCCGGTTAACAAGGAAATCCCCGACTAATAAAACATTTCATTTTTCGCTTTCATTCTACTTACTTTCTGATCTTGATTTAGGTAGACGACTGATTTGACAGAGAACTTAATTTGAAAAATTATTAAAAATGTTATTAATATGTTTTTATTTTATATTCAATAAATGATTACAACGATCTTAATATATTGTGTTTCCATTTCATGCCCTAATTAAGGCAAAATAATAGGTAAAATGCACCAAATTTCAGTATTTTAATAAATTATATACTTGACCACGTGAGTTTCGGTTTCGGTTTCGGTTTCGGCCGAAACTGAAGCCACGGCCGAACATTCGGTTTCGGTTTCGGCCGGAAAAACAGTTTCGGTCGGACACTAAAAATTATATTAATTCAATTAAAATGGACCAGATCATTTGCATTTAATAAGTAGTTTCCTTTTCAAAAAGAGTCATATAAATTATCATTATTGCTAATACTTCTGACTCAGACTATCAGGTTAGTGTACTTGATCTAATTTTAGACTAGATAGACAATGAGTCATCGACGTTCCGACAGTCGGGTGCCTAACGAAACCTTACGATTTCCGCAACTAGGTTCTACATACAACCAGCGAGAAGTTATAGACAGCGAGGGGAGCCACAGTAGCTTTTTCTATATTACAAATTACAACCAATGCAAATGCAATCACACTGTATGCCACAGGTTAAGACTTAAAGTGAAGGAATGTAGTCTTCTCTAGCTTATCATACTGCAGTTGACAGACTTCACTAGTCTAATGAGTCAAATCAGGTTCAAATTAAGCGAGATAGCAATCAAACATTTTAGATCGCAAAATATTTTTCAATATGTTACCTAAAAAGAGGTGAAAATAATCATAGTTCGCGATGTTACGAATACAAGTAAATACGTTAAGCGTTATCTCTCATTTAGGCCACCTATTACATGTTTGATCTGGCGTAGCGTGCGTGGAAAACTTCGTACTTTTGATCGTTCCTTACACTCGACACCACCAAAACGACACCATCCGTGGTGTCGTATGGAATCTAGTCCATACGACACCACCCTAGTGATGTGCTATTCCGCCATTAGTTTTTATGTATTTTATGTCGTCAGTATAAGTATCCATGTCCATTGTGAAAAATTAAAATATTCGGACGGAAAGACAATAATATGCAAATTGCAATGAACAATGTCAAGATGACCATTTGAGTGACAGATAAATATAAACTTTATCAAATGACATTCCTCATTAATGAAACTGCTTGAACTTAATTGGCGTTTTCATATCATATCTTTGTATGTAGGTAACCTCACTATTAGTCGGTGGTGTCATATGGACTAGTGATTCCATACACAAATAATAAAACGACACCACCGATGGTGTCGTTTTGGTGGTGTCGAGTGGAAGGAAGGCTTTTGATAATGCATAATGTATGTAGGTTGCATGTTTAACGAATCGCGAATCGATTTACATTTTGATATAAAGTAATTGCAGAAATGAGAGAAACGTAGCCATGTACATTGCTACTTTTTATTTCGGTATAGGAATTAGGCCCTCAACCAAGAGCACAATTCACAGGTCAGTTTTCGAATGATATTTTTTCTTGAAATATGTCAGTTATCTCAACATTTTCTTCACTACATTGACAAGGTGGAATTTTCGTATTGCATGGCGCCTGATTTCATATCTCTTACAACTGAACTGTCTTGTCTAAGATTCGCAGCATAGAACGTAGATTTTCCATTGCCTTGAAATAAGAACAAGGTATCTGTGACAATTGGCCTTGAGTGGGCTCTATTGTCTAACCCGGGGCAGATCCAGCTTTGGCGCAAGGGTGAGGGACACATAGTCGTGGTCAAGTCACAAGACCGTTCGATAAGTCCGTACTTGCATTTCAGTTAGTGTTCCATCTAGGTTCAGGACCCCACATTATTTCAAACACCATACTCACAGTATAGATCTAATGGTAAGTAAGGTATTGAAAGTTGAATTGTCGGATTGCAGATTTGTGACGTGGTATCTGAACTCGCTCGCAATCATGTGGACGACGACGGGGTCAACCAGTGGCCCGAGTTCCTCCAGTTTATGTTTAACTGCGCCGCCTCACAAGACTCCAACATGAAGGAGGCTGGAATTAGGATGTTCACGTGAGTTTGTTTTCACAACAAAAAAAATACAGTATAATTCCCGGCAAATTACCTGAGCATCACTTCCTCTTGACTCGCGCGCGTCGCCCATTTTTAAATCTAACATTTTGTTTAGTTTCGCGAATTTTTTTTAGGAAAATCTATTTTTGCAACAAAAAATGTTTCCAGCCTAGCCAAGGACGCCTATAAAGAGATCGAAACTTCCGAGTATATTTCAGTACAATCAGATCAAAGGCAACCATTAACCTTGTCTTCAGCTTGTCGGAATGTGATTACAAACTTGCAACATGTGTTGGACACACAAACCACCTGCTGAGTGCTTAAAATAATCTAATTAATGATTTATTTGAGCTCCAATTCCAATATTGTGTATTCCTTAATTCACAGAGAGAATTTTGTTCTAAGTAAAACTGATTTACATACATGTATTTAAAAAGCCTAAAGATAAATTTGATTCATCTCAGATAACACTTTGTGACGCATCGAGCGTTGCACATGTATTAGCAATTAAGTAAAATACACAAAGAAAAGGACTAAAATAATTGTTCCAATGACTTTGTTTCATAAGTTACGATGTATTCTTCACGTGATCACTCTGCATAACCGTTGGTGCTATCTACTTACTATAGAAAAGTGATTAGTATAATCTCCTAATAAGCAGGGTCTTCAGTGTCTTCCAAATATGCATCGCCGATCAGCGTTCGCGCCTGTGCGCGTTCTCTTTTGCAGTGATGCTAGAGTAACGCACGGAACCAGCTAGTCGCGGACAACTTGTCTCCGGCTTTCCTAGATATCGTGCTACATTACAATTTAATTATTGCATAATAGGCGAGCAGCATTAGCTGATATGCCTATATATTATATCTCAGTGTTAAAAAAAATTATAAACGATAGGTATGTTAACAATTTTTCGGAATTGCTTTTATTTTAAAGGACACTTGTTTATAAAAAATATATCTTTTCTAGAAAATATTAGTAAGTATTTTCGATGACTAAATATACAATAATATAATGCAGTAATTTTGAATTTTCCTGCTAAAACACTAACATGAAAACATTACGTCACTAATCGCAAAACATTGGTCGCGATTCATGACTGTATGTCCAGTTTAATATGTGTTTTCTTATTTTATTATTTTTATTTGAATACAAACAATCGAAATCGTCGTCGCTAAGATCGAAACTTAACTATAATAAAAAATTAAGAAGTAAATTAAAATAATAAATATTGGTGGACAATTCAAACACAACACCATCTGACCCCAAACTAAGCAAAGCTTGTACTAGGCGGCCAGATAGCTGACACAATACTTATATAGGTTTAAATACATACTTATTATAAAAAAGTAAACAGTAGTCAGTTTTTGATCAATTGTTTTGCTGCTAGTGATGTAATAAGCCATATTGGTGTTTGCAGTCATGTGACAACAGATTAAATATATAGCATTTAAAATCATTTATAATGAATTTACTGAGTAACATTAAATTTAAGGATGTAATTTTCGATATTCTACAAATAAAAACTATAAGAAAAAGTACTCTAAACATTAATTTGTGATTAGTGTTAACATCCCTATTGACTTGAATTTAAAAAACACATTGACAACCTAATCTCTAACCAAGAACCTTCCTAAAACTTAGCATCATGTTGTTGCTTTGTAAATCACAAGAGTTTAATCGGTGTCTATTATTACTTATAAAAAGCGATTAAATTCTTACCAACAGATCAGTCCCTGGAATTTTCGGAAACCGTCAAAATGAAAATTTGGATGTGATCAAACGCATGCTGCTCTCCGCTCTGCAGCCGAATGAGACTGAAGCGCTTCGAGTCCAAGCTGTGAAAGCCGTTGGTGCATTCATAACGCTTCATGATAAAGAGCCTGCTATTCAGAAGCATTTCAGCGATGTCCTGTTGCCAATGATGCAGGTATGTTTGCTCTTAAATCATAATTGTTTGTGTAGGCTAAGTAATTTATATAACTTCGACAAACATTTTACAGAGGTATTTGAATTAATGTCATTATCCTATGGAGTTGAGTTTTGCAATCAATAGAAATAGAATTGTGTGTATAGCAACTACACATTCATGAAACATGGCTGATTCTTCCTCCGTTTGTAATAAGCATTTCGCTCACTTAATTGGGAATGTGTGTGAATTGTCCACCAATATTTATCTATTTATTAATGTAAGATGTTATATAAGCCTTTCGTTCTTCTGCGAATATCCTCATTACGTATTCTGTCGCGCAAAGAGAATCCGAGCATAGCTCTCTGTGTGACTTTGAGCTTTGTTATGACGCCTACAGTGAAAGACCACGTCTCAGTTCCATAAGACTTCACTGGCAACACGCACTGATTAAAGACTTTCGTCTTTAGGCATTGGGGTATTTTGGACTCAAAGATGTGCCGAAGTTTCCCGAACGCTGCCCAATTGTAATGATGTAATGAGGATATTCGCAAAAGAACGAAAGTGGCTGACATAGTTCAAAGAGTAAGCAAGCTGAAGTGGCAATGGGCAGGCCACATCGCTCGCAGAAATAACAACCGATGGGGAAGAAAGGTTCTCGAATGGCGACCACGAACCGGAAGACGCAGTGTTGGACGGCCTCCCAGTAGATGGATAGATGACCTCATTAAGGTCGCTGGAAACCGCTGGTTGCAGGTTGCGCAGGACCGTTCCTTGTGGAAATCTAGGGGGGAGGCCTATGTTCAGCAGTGGACTTGCGGCTGATGATGATGATGTTATAAGCCTATGTATACCTTGCCATTTCGTATATATTTTAACTAAAAGACTTGTAAAGTAAGGTACCTATTGGTCTGTTACGTAATTATGATACAAGATTTCGTAAGTATTACGACCTAAACGAATTAACAAAAAACGGCTATGTAGTTAGTTTATACGCTGTAGAAGTGGGAGCGAGAGGTATACCAGCAAAATCTCTATAACCTGCTGAAAGACCTTGGCTTATCCAGAAGTGCAGTAAGTTCTATACTAGAACGAATATCTAAAGCTGCACTAGTAGGCTCATATCAGATTTGGCTGGGCAGGGAGAGAAAGACGAGTAGTGAAGGTGAGTGTTGATGTACGTCAGAAAGGGGCCCCTTAAACCTACGCCGCAGTCACAAGTCTCGGGGTCAACTCGGGTTTTCTCTCTGCCACACGATGGACCCGGCACCCGCACGGTGAATCCATGGAATGCTAAGAAAATCGTCTCCTCGTCTCTTTAGGTTGTACAGCACATCATTTTACGTGCGTATTTTACACATAAAATGCGTTACTGCCAGAATGTGCAAAAATAAATAGGGAATTTCGCTAACATCATCCTAAATAGGATGTAGTTTGATAGTACCTCCCAAGACAAACCTCTACAATTTTCCAAATTCAGTCACATTTAATCATATATCAGTATTTTCGCCAAACATGTAACACGAGTTTAAAATGTATTTATTGAATTTGAATAGCTACTGTTCTTGTTCTTAAAGAAATGAGCTAAGAGTAAGTTTATTTGTACAGGTGGTAGTGCAATCTGTTGAAAAGAGTGACGACGATTCATCCTTGAAGGTGCTCATTGAATTGGCCGAGACCGCACCAAAGTTCCTTCGGCCGCAACTTGAAACAATCTTCCAAATTTGCGTAAAGGTATGTTAAATTCTATTTTTGCACTGATAAACCATTAACATTTTTATCACACACTCGAGATAAAGCTTTGTAGTAGTACAACTCAAGGTCAAAGTATAAGGTCACTTTTATATGATTATTATTAGTAATTCTGGGAATATATCAATTTTTTTTTTGTATAAAAAGATTTCTGGCTTTTGGCCTCAAACCACTTTTACTGCCTATCAAAGAATTTCAGCTGCTATTACATCTAAACTTCATATGGAACTTATTGTTACACTTTCAATAAGACATTCAAATTGGCTTAGCTCATTGCATGTAATGTTTAGTAGCTATTAAAACTTTCTTTATTAAAATAACTTAGGTTAGGACTTATGGTAACATAGACAGTACACAGACAGAGAGGCACATCAAACTTTTAATATGGTCTTGTTAGATTGGGGCTTAAAAACCAAGTAAGAAAATCAGTGATAAAGTTAAGATCACAACACCATATAATTGTATTAACAAAGGAACTATAGTCATTTTCAGAAGTAAACAAATGTGACTACTAAATTCAGAAGTACAATTTATCATTCTGCATTATCCCTAATTTCTATAGGCAATAGAGCTCATTTTGCAGTTAATAAAAAAATAATGTATTTGAGCACCACTAAAATGTATGTAATTTGTGTCTATAAAGTAAGTCCCAGTTTGTTATGCTGTTTCCAGTCCATACTCAGTTGCTTGGTAGAGATCGCTCGAAGAGACATAAGCGATTCTTTGTAATTTGTATTCTGTTTGGTTTTCAATAAAGAGTTGTATTGTATGTGTACGTCAGGTTGTGGGCAACACGGACGCGGACGACAACTGGCGCCAGCTGGCACTGGAGACGATGGTGACGCTGTGCGAGACTGCGCCCGCCATGGTGCGCAAGCAGGTGCCCAACGCCGTGCGGCACCTCACGCCGCTCGTGCTCGAGATGATGTGCGAGCTCGACGACGAGCCCGAGTGGGCGCTCCAAGACGACGCCGCCGACGACGACAACGAACAGTTAGTCATTTGTTTTAATATTGTGGATTCTATTATTTAGTTTGGTAGAAAACATTATCACATTGTTGAAATATCAACATAAAACTAAAATTAGCTTTAATTTTTCTGCATGTATTCTTTATAGCTTCTTTTGAAGTTTGGTTGAGTGCCTGAATTCAATTTTTAATTGGATTTTTTGTTGGTTTGGATGATTGGATTGGAGTGTTTCTTATTTTTTTTGGAGAAAATTAAATTATCTTAAGTAACCAATGGCAGAGTCAATCTCAAGTGAACACTATACATGTAACACCCACATTCAAATTTAATTTGTGTAAATTATCATTTACACATTAAAAACCCCGTAAGGTTCTTTTCTCAGGTGTAATTGCTATCAATTAGACCATCCAGAATCTTACAATAGCAAAACCAAGATAATTAGCACCCTCAATCCTTTTTGGACTTGGGTGTCAGTCCCTTGGTTACACAACTATTCTATTATATAATAAAAAATCTAAAGTTGGTAAAATTGGTTTTTTATTAGACATTGGAGTGGCATAAATATAAATGGCGAGTACATTTTGCACCTTAGATTTGCTGATGACATCGTCATAATGGCTGAATCATTGGAGGACTTACAGTCGATGCTGAATGGCCTAGTTGATGCTTCTCAACGCATAGGTCTCCGGATGAACGTGGATAAAACCAAGATCATGGTTAACGAGCGTGTAACTCCGGGACCGGTTGCTATAAATGGCGTCCCTCTAGAAATTGTTCAGAAATATGTGTACCTAGGGCAGACACTCGAACTAGGGAAGCACAATTTCGAAAATGAGGCCATGAGAAGGATTCAGCTGGGCTGGGCAGATTTGGCAAACTACGTCGTGTCTTCTCGTCGTTTATCCCACAATGTCTAAAGACAAAAGTCTTTAATCAGTGTGTCCTACCTGTCATGACCTACGGTGCCGAAACTTGGACACTGACCGTCAAAGCGGTCCACAAATTTAAAGTCGCGCAGCGAGCTATGGAGAGAGCTATGCTTGGAGTTTCTCTGAGGGATCGTATTCGGAACGAAGTGATCCGTCAGAGAACCAAGGTAACCGACATAGCTCAACGCATTAGCAAACTGAAGTGGCAATGGGCCGGTCATATCTGTCGCAGAACCGGTAACCGTTGGAGTAGACGTGTTCCTGAGTGGAGACCACGAATCGGCAAACGTAGTGTAGGACACCCTGAGACTAGATGGAGTGACGATATGCGGAAGACAGCAGGTAGTGGATGGAGACGTATAGCTGATGATAGGGCTGAGTGGCGAGCCATGGGAGAGGCCTATGTCCAGCAGTGGACTATGATAGGCTGATGATGATGATGAGACATTGGAGTGATGATTGCATTTGCTTTTGCTTGGATTTTGGTTGAAGATGTTTTATGTATTTCCTTCTACCAAAGTTCACTCGTAACTAATATAAAGTACGAAAGTACAAAACTTTCGTAGTATTGTAATCAGCCTTGGTTAAAAAAATATTGGTGGACATTTCTCACACAACACCATCTAACTCCAAAACTAAGCACTTCCACTATGGGAGCAAGATATCTGACTTTAATACCTATATAATTTTAAATACAAAATATTCTATCATTTTCACCTCTTAATTCCTTCATACTTATTACAGGAATTACGTGGCAGCGGAATCGGCTCTCGACCGCATGTGTTGTGGCCTCGGTGGCAAGATCATGCTGAGCCTCATCGTGGGTCAGGTGCCAGAGATGCTGCAGTCCCCGGACTGGAAGCGCCGCCACGCCGCGCTAATGGCCGTCTCCTCCGCCGGAGAGGGGTGCCACAAACAAATGGAGCAGATGCTCGACCAAGTTGTGTCTGCAGTGCTCAACTATCTTACCGATTCTGTGAGTTATATTTTTTTATTCTCTATTACAAGAATCACTTGAAACTAATTCATAGCACCATAAAAATGAAATACTGATGAGTCATGACAAATTTTAATTTTCAACTGATTATGAACTCTCACAGTGTATTCAGTAGTGCAATTCAAATTGTAATACAGAAATTTGAAGCTTTTTAAGTTTCTTACAGGCTGCTGTACCAATAGGCGTGTCGACAGGTCCTGCAATTATACTAAATTGTTTGATATAATGACACTATTTAAATAGAATAAAATATGTCCCAATTTTAATTTTGATACTTTTTAGTTTTAACTTTACGATCATTGAAAGCTGGATAGGCAAGTCCATTTTAAAAGTGCGAAATTATTAGAAAATGTATTTACCATTGGATAACCCATTCAATTTCAAGCTACTTTTGTTATGAAACCAGTTTCCTAAACGCAATATTTAATATAGCTACCATACAAACTTTACGCGCGACGCATTGAAAATACGACAGTGTGACGTCACGTTTTTGACTTGATTTGGATTGTGATTTTAAAATCGTGATATCACGGGAAGTGTTTAAGATAAGAAAGTAATTCTTTCACCTATGTTTCAGTTATTGAGTAGCCTTTTGATGGCACATTAAATCAAAAATGAGTCGACATGCCTATTGTTGATTTATTTATTTTACAAATAATTTTAATTACAAATTTAATGTGAATTAGATTTTTTTGTTTAAATTATTTATTTTCAATGAAAACAAAATAGAATGTTGACAAAAAGGTGGGCCATTTTTAATACCCTATTAATCAATCTTATTTTTCATGTTATATCAATTGTTATAGCACCCTCGCGTTCGGTACGCAGCCTGCAACGCCGTGGGTCAGATGTCGACGGACTTCGCCCCCATATTCGAGAAGAAGTTCCACGACAAGGTCGTCCCCGGTCTCTTGCTGGTCCTCGACGATAACGCGAACCCTCGCGTCCAGGCGCACGCCGCCGCCGCCCTGGTCAACTTCAGCGAGGACTGCCCCAAGCCCATCCTCACTCTGTACCTTGATCCCGTCATGATTAAGCTTGAGGCTATTTTGACCACCAAGTTCAAAGAGGTGATAGTTGTTATGTATATCTTTAACCATAAATTACTATATCTACATAGACTAATACACACTTCCAAAATATGATTACTTAAGCTTCTGTATGAATTGCCTGCTTCTTTGCAATTGGTCTAATAATATACGACTTCTGCGTTATAGGTATGGCAGATTAGTTAATTTATTCTTATCTTTTATTAAATGTATGGTCAACTAGAGCTCCAATAAGTTCAAAGTTCAAATATCCCAATGTTCGTTAGTGGTATACTTTATTCATTGGGTACATCACTTCCATAACATTGGGATAGTAAACTGTGGCAATTGCTCCCTTTCTCACTACTATAGTAAGTCAGGGATCTCAGTTCACATACATTCCATGTTTTTAAAATAAATTACTCACTCTAGTACTGTAAATATAAATATCTAGTTAAAATAGGCATTGTCGTAAATGGACCATTAATCAAAGCATATTTCAGCATATTATGTCATAATACCTGATTTTTAAATATTATGATATGCAAGCCATATACAAAGAATTATATTCATATTTTTCTTACAGTTGGTGGAACGTGGTACGAAGCTTGTGCTTGAACAGATTGTTACTACGATCGCGTCGGTGGCCGACACCGTCGAGAAAGACTTCACCATTTACTACGACAGGCTGATGCCGTACCTGAAGTACATCATCGCCAACGCCAACACTGACGAGCTGAAGCTGCTCCGCGGCAAGACCATTGAGTGTGTCAGTCTTATTGGTAAGCAGAGATTTGTACCTCATTTAGACAAATATTTTTTTAATACAGAAAGAACATCCCGAGTTTGATCAAGCATACTATACGTATTCTTATATACAACTTATTACCATCCCAACCTTGAGATTCTGTAAAAAAAATGCTGTCGTAATACACACACGTAGATTTACAACACACATATTTTTTCAAGCTCTAAACTTTTTACAAAACGCATTTCTGAGCGCGCAACAATGTGTCTTTCATGCCAATGATCGGATTTTTTTATCTCACGAAGCGACGTAGGCTTTGTGGTGGCCAAGTGTAAATACACTCGTAACTCGTGTGCGAGAAAGCAAATAACGTTTGTATGCGTGTAAACAAAAAATACCTTTGCCCCCGTCTCGGGCGGTAGGTACTGAGCTGCTGCAGTCACGCACATATTCACAGCGTTTTTTGCAGCGCAGCTTTATCTCACTAAACAATATAAAAGAACACTGTAAAGTGTACTATAATTGAAGTAAATAATAAGTTACGAAAGTTACGTTACAAAAAGTACTAATAAAGGGCTATTTTGTTAACCCCCGACCAAAAAAGGGGTGCTATAAGTTTGACGTCGATGTCTGTCGTGTCTGTCTGTGGCACCGTAGAGCTCAAACGGATAGGCCGATTTCGATACGGTTTTTTTGTTTGAATGTAAATATCCGTGCCAAACATAGCTAAGAACGGATGTTCTTATGTGATAACGGATGTTCTTATGGGATGTGTTAAAATCGATTCAAGATGGCCGCCTCCACAAAATGGCGGACAAAATATTTCTTCACAACCTACCTCAATATGGGTATCAAATGAAAGGGCTTGACAAGTAGAATACATTGCATTACGACAAATTTCAAATCCAAGATGGCTGCCACCACAAAATGGCGAATTACATTCTTTTTTTCACTACTGCCTCAATATGGGTATCAAACAAAAGGGGTTAACTAGTAGAATACTTTGCACTATGACAAATTTCAAATCCAAGATGGCCGCCACCACAAAATGGCGAATTACATTATTTTTTTCACTACTCCCTCAATATGGGTATCAAATGAAAGGGCTTGACTAGTAGAATGTTGTACAGATAACAAATCTGAGGTAGTCGGGGGTTAATCAAAGTTTTTAATTTTGTTCTTGTGTGTTATTCACCATGCAAAATGTACCCAGGTCTGGCAGTGGGCGAAGAGAAGTTCATGTCTGACGCCTCCGAGGTGATGGACCTGCTTCTGAAGACGCACACGGAGGGTGAGCAGCTGCCGGCTGACGACCCGCAGACCTCCTACCTGATCTCTGCCTGGTCGCGAATCTGTAGGATTATGGGTAAGTGAAAATGGAATAATTGTTCATTTTAATTCCCTTTACCTACTAGCAGGACACGGTTTTATACCCGTGTGGGTCCCGTTATTTACCTGGGATAAAAAGTGGCCTATGTGTTGTTCCAGACTAATCTGTGTTCCAAATTTCAGCCCAATACTTTATGATGTCGTTGAGTAACAAACATCCAAACATTGACATCCTAATAAAAGTTATAAATGTCAATGTTTGTTGCTCAATCACGTTTGAACGTATTGGGTTTAAATTTGGAACACGGATTAGTCTGGAAGAACACATTTTATCACGAGATGGAGACCTAGGTGGGTAAAACCGCAGGGTGCAGTTTATCTATTTTTCAGCTAGAGCTCTTGATAAGTTCAATAACCCAATGTTTGTTAGTGGTATACTTTATTTGTTAGGTACATCACTTCCATAGCATTGGGATAGTAAATTATGGGAATTGCTTCTTTTCTCACTGCTATAGTAAGTCAGGGATCTCAATTCACAAACACTACATGTTTTCCAATTATGACTACTATTATATGCTTACACTTGACCCCTATCTCCTCTCATGTTAAGTGATGAAGCGGTACAATGAAGCTAGCTTACCTAATAAAAACTATTCACTCGATCTCTCAAAATTGTTATTCACTGTTATGTTTTATGTTCAGGCAAGAAGTTCGCCCAATACCTGCCCATGGTGATGGAACCAGTGATGCGCACGGCTGCGATGAAGCCCGAGGTGGCGCTCCTCGATAACGACGACCTCGAGACCATCGAGGGAGACCTTGACTGGCACTTTGTTACCCTTGGGGAGCAGCAGAACTTCGGTATCAAGACAGCTGGTAAGTTGATTACAATAATAGGCATTTTATGGTACTTTTATCAAGTCACAAAATTGGAACTCTTTCAACACATACTTACACTTTTTGTCAACATGGTTGATAAATCCATAGGTGACATGATTCTGGTAAAAGAGCCGAAAACCTCTCATTTTGTGTTGTAAAGCTAAGGCGCTTATCAATTTCGCTGTTTACAAAAAACTAGTACTGAAAAGTAGTAAGAAGTAAGTATTATCGAAAAACACAAAAATATTATCTATTTGACCAAAAACTGAATTTGACATCAACTTTAGTAAAGGAGTATGATTTACAATATTTTTTGTAAGATTCAATTATAGCAGGGTATTTTCATAGGATTCTGCTAACCAAATCTTACTAGAAAATCACCAAATTTTAGCACCTTCATCATCCAACTTGGACTTGGGTGTACGCATTTGGTAACAATTATATTTACTGAACTAAATGTTGTTCACATTCAGGGAACATATAAAAGGTCACGACAATTTCTTCAGGGACTGTCATACTTTGAATGCTAAGTGTTTTTTTTTTAACTAGAGGGCTATATCTTTAAAACAAACCCTGACTATAGTCTAGAGACTATAGTCAGGATTAGTTTGTCATTTCAGGGAATTAGAGTAGACTCTAATTCCCTAAACTGACATGTAAAATTGCAAATATTCCAGGTCTGTAAAACAGCCTACTTGCGATCTGCCCGTGTGCTACGCGTACTTACCACTTTACCACACACCCACACTCAAATGCTCTTAATTCAGACAGACAGTACTCTTAATTCACTAAACTGATGTTTAAAAAAATTGAAATATTCCAGGTCTGGAAGACAAAGCGTCCGCTTGCGATATGCTCGTGTGCTACGCTCGCGAGCTGAAAGAGGCGTTCGCCGAATACGCCGAGGATGTCGTGAAGCTGATGGTTCCCATGCTGAAATTCTACTTCCACGACAACGTGCGCACGGCGGCCGCGGAGTCGCTGCCGTACCTGCTGGAGTGCGCGCGCATCCGCGGCCCGCAGTTCATCCAGGCCATGTGGGCGTACATCCTCCCGGAGCTGCTCAAGGCTATCGACTCAGAGCCAGAGCAGGAAGTACAAGTCGAACTGCTCAACAGCTTGGCCAAGGTACTTGTTCTGTTTTAAATTGTTTGTATACTCTCATGCATAATTAACCTATATATCTTTTTAACAAACTGGATGAAAACTTTGTGAAATTCTGAACTGTTCACTTTTTCAATGTATTTGCTTTTATTGTTTAGTGATATCTTTCAATGTACCTTACATCGAATTTCCTTAAAAATTTACGATTTCTGCGTACAGGAAGAAATACAGGGTGGGTAGTTGTGTAACTGTGAGTGTAGTTGGTATGTTCTGGAACTAGAAGTATTCTGAAACCACATAGCATTATAGTAAAATAGAGTTTCCAGTTCAGTTTGAGAAACAACCAAACATTTTTTGGAGACAGAAATAATCTTTAAATAAATGATGAAAGCTAACTGTGCTTTTTTACTTAAAACAGTATGAAATGCATCTTTTGCATCATTGTTCGGATAAATAAATCATTGCTCGTATAATGAAAGTCCTTCTGTATATTTCTTTCTACAAGTGTAAATAGTAACTATAATGATATGATTGGTAATGTGTAATAATTTGTCCAGTGCATCGAGCTGCTGGGCACAGGCTGCCTGTCCGACGAGACGATGGCCGAGGTGCTCCGCATCCTGAACAAGCTGCTGACGGAGCACTTTGAACGAGCCACCGAGCGCAGGCAGAAGCGCGCCGACGAGGATTACGACGATGTAAGCTATTTCAATCATTATCAACCTAGAACCTACTGATTCTGATAACATAAGTTCTTAGGGGGCGTCCATAAATTCAGAGGTCATTTTGACGATTTTTCGTTCCCCCCTAGTGTTAATCCAGATAATCTACTACGAATTTCATTTCATTCAAATCCGTCCAACCGATAATTAGATAGTTTGCCACCTTTGTAGAAGATTAGGCTATTAGAGCTCTGTGCCTTGTGTTTTAGCCCTAAATTCGGTGGCAGATGTGGTCATTTGAGTTCTTTATAGTGTTGAATGTGATGTAAGGATAAGGTTGTAAATAACCTTTATAAATAAATATTGTTGTTGACTAGGTGGTTGAGGAGCAACTGGCGGATGAAGACAACGAGGACGTGTACGGTCTGTCGCGCGTGGCGGACGTGTTGCACGCGCTCATGTCCGCGTACCGGGAGGCGTTCTACCCGCACCTGGACACGCTGCTGCCGCACCTCGTGCAGCTGCTCGCGCCCGGCCGGCCCTACGCCGACCGCCAGTGGGCCATCTGCATCTTCGACGACGTCATCGAGTTCGGAGGTGAGAGCCCAACATTCTATACGACAACTAGAACATGTACTACTGATGTATGAGGCGGATGCGGCCAAAGTTATCGTGTAAACGATGAAGCGGGCGAAATCCGTCTTGAGATCTCTATTGACGGCATAGAACATTTTGCGTACGCACACGTGTTTACGCTAATCTACCTTGAGAACTCTGCACACGCGGGGTAAGGGGGAGGAATCGGAGAGTCTGTAACTTTAGTACTGATTAAATGTGTGTGTACATCGGAGCTCTGGAAAGGATGAACCGATTCTGTTTTTATTTTGAAAAATGAATTAGTCTGGGGACTAGGTTTGATAAAAATCTGTCTAAGATGGCTGTCGCCACAAAATGGCGGATTACACTACCCCAATATACAATAGTGCCCCAATATGTCAAATAAAAGAGTTTGACTAGTAGATTTATGACAAATTTCACATCCTAAATGGTTGGGAATAACAAAAAAAAAATCATACTAAAAAAAATCATTTTATTCTTGATTACTTGTATTATCACTGCATAGTATAGTTTATTTTGTCTGGATAGTACACAATACATGGGCGTAGTGTTAATAAATGACGTTTGGTGCAGGTCCGGCTTGCGTCAAATACCAGGACATATTCCTGGAGCCGATGCTGTCCGGGCTGCAGTCGGGCGAGCCGGAAGTGCGGCAGGCGGCCGCGTACGGCTGCGGCGTGCTCGCGCAGTTCGGCGGCGAGCAGTTCGCGGCCGCGTGCGCGCGCGCCATCCCGCTGCTTGCCGCCGTCGTCGCCAGCCCTGACTCCCGCTCCGTCGAAAACATCAACGCTACTGAAAACGCCATCTCCGCAGTCACCAAGATCATCAAATATAACCACTCTCAGATCAATAGAGACGAAATTATACGGCATTGGTCAGTGTTCTGTCACCAACATGGATATTGAAACTTTTTTACTTTGACTGGCTTTGATAGCTTTTAGAAGATTATGTATATTTATTACTGTTTGCCATCCTGTTTGTTAATGATGTCACAGTAAAATTTTACATACCGTCAGTTTCCGTAGCTACTGGAAGTTTATAACCTCGCGTGTTTTATTGTAACTGACGATATTTAGAATTTTGTGGTGACATTGCTATTTATTACTATCACCTCTTCATCAGAGCTGCCATCTATCCAATGTATTAGTCTTCGGCAGGTGTGTAGGGACACTCGCCCAGGTTGGTGTTTGAGTAAACCATGGACAGTGTACTTTTGCTGTGGACAACATCTTTTTATTTTGTTTAATGTATTTAGTTTCCTGCCATAAAAGTTACGAATTCTCAAATCTCATTTGTTAATAATTGTTTGTGCATGTCTTTTCTGTTTGGTTTGTTTTAAACTTTCATTTTCTGAATATGACATGTGTTTTAAGCATATGGTTGTATGCTACAAGATTGTCTTTAATTATGGGAATATTATTTTGCTAAGAACAGGCCAATAATACCATGCTGTTGTTCTTACAGGCTAACTCAACCTATTTTAATGGACAATATTCTTGTAATTAATGATGATATCATTCTTTGCATATTTATTAATGCTTGCACATCTTGTTTGAGCTTGTCATGCCTTTATTTTCCATGCTTAACAGTTACCGCTTGCTTGGACTGCATATTATAGCTTGAAGTTCACACATACACATCAGCATTTCATCAATTACCCTCATATACATTGTTCCATGTGAGTCCATTATTTTCATTGAATACTTTTTTTTTTTAATTAATATTTATCCTTGATTTAGAGTATAATTAGTAAATATTTTGTACACCCATGTATTAAAAAACTATTCAAGTCACAGTACTCTTGTAATAAAAATATATTATAATAATATTATTCATCAAATATACGCCTATTGACACGAATTAAGTTTCACATTTCGTTACATTTGTTACAAAAACACAACTAGTACTTTAAAACTATCACAGAACCTACACTAAGCAGAACTTGTGTTGCCAGTTTCTGTATACCAATTGTGGCTAGTGCATGATTCCGTAGAAAAATTAGTAAAAGATTTTTCAAGTAGCCTGCAATGTAATTAATATACATGGTAGACGGGGTAGTAATTTTGACGCGTTTCCGTGACAGGCTGACATGGCTCCCTGTGACCGAGGACACCGAGGAGGCTCCGCACGTCTACTCGCTGCTCTGCGAACTGGTGGAGAGCAATCACGCGTCGCTGGCGACGCCGGACGCGCCGCAGAGGGTCATCGCCACGCTGGCCGAGGCCTTCCTCAAGGACGCCGTGCCGGAGGACAACCCCGTGTTCGCGCAGATGGTCGCTCTTGTTCGCCAGATACAGGTATATTGATAGACACATTATAATAGAACACTATGCAGAGTCCGTCCCACATTAGCCAGTTGTTCTACTGCCAAGTGGTGTGCAAACATTAATGTGTTCTGGTTCAAAAGGCCATAGTTTCCAGACATATTCAAGAAATCATCTTATATCTCTGTGTGGGTGACCAGTGCAGTGGCTAGGTGATGATTTGGACTCTTCTGTTCCAATAACACTGATAGATAGCCTGGACAGGCATGTAGTTTGCCATCAGACATAAATGTTCTGCTTATCTGAGAACAACAGACTGGAACTTCAGGCCCCTAAGAATAAACAAGGACCAACATAATAGATCATAATAACTTAATAGTCTCACTGTACCACTGTTTTAACCTTCACTAAACTGTATCAAATCAAAAATGAGAAAGGCAATATGAGCCTTTTCATGTATACAAAATAACTACTTAAATTGCGACTTGTGAGTAGAATATGGATGCAGCTAAAATACTGTGATGTACAACTCGCATTCTTTCTAACAATAATTAAAGTTGTATATTTTTTAATTTGGACTATTATCTTAGTCTGATAATGACACAGAATATTTTGTTTTCAGGGCAACGCAGAGCTATTCAATTCGTGCTTGATGCACCTGAGCAACGAACACAAGGAAGCCTTGCAGCTCGCCCTATCCACATAAAGTGACCAGTCACACCCACGCACACATCTCATCTCTTAACTCCTGCATCGACCGCCTCTTATCATATGATTACATGTACATTCATTCTACTCTATGTAATGACGATATCTTTAAAATAAAGATTTACTCTTTTTGTCATTTAGACGAGTTTAAACTGTAATGACTGATATTCATACCACATAAATTATAGTAATATATTTATGTATTTATAAAGCTGCTGCTGTTTCTTTTCTTGCAAGGGCTCTTCTGAGATCTCTTCTTGAATATCTTGATTATCTGTTGGGCTAATGGAAATTGCTGTGATATATTAATTTAATCCTTACTTGAGCTGATAGAGTAGCACCTCTTGTATCGACTTATTTAGATTTGTTTTTCTCTTTGATGTTATTTTTATATGAAGTGAAAGTGCAATGCGGGTGGTCTCATGTTGAAAATTATGTCTTATAGTAGAGAAATCCAGCGTCATGATGTGATTTATAAGCATTTATCGCAAACATTTCCCTTATTTATTGACATGCTTGTATCACCACTGCAAAGCAGCTACTTACAATCTGTAAATTATTATCACTTCTGATGCTATGATTGGGCCGTCTGCATTCATATTTTTGTTTGCCATGTTGCGGCTTCATTGGGGGTCTGGTGACTGTCCTCCCCATGGACAAGATTTCGTCTGTTTGTAAGAGACAATTTTTTCTTTTCATTATAATAATGCATATTATTATATTATACATTTCTTTGTTTAACTAAAATAAAAGTTATTTGACATTTACACAGCATTTTATTTTATGGGAGGAAATATTAAAAGTGAGCGGTGTCGTACCGTTTCCAATACGTACTACCTCAATAGTGGCGAAGAAAGTATAACTTTACTATCTCCCAAATACCCTTCACTTGCTATAGTCAATTAAAGTGTTCCATCTGTTTTTCCTTTGTTGTATTTTACGCCGAGCCTTAATAGTTATTTGTTATACAAGAGTTCTAAGCTCTAACCGCGTGCCCTATTTTGATGACGCAAGGCAAGTAAGCGAAGGACTAAATTTCTAAATTAAAATCAAATCAAAAGAGCACAATGTGAAAAACCTTTGTACTCTAGTCATCGAACTCTTAAAACCGCAGAAGCGGCAAACGCGCTTCTACTATGGCGATGCAAAATCAGGTGACGTCTCCTGATTTAGTCTCAGTCGCAACAAGGAGTTGTGTACGTTCACTGACAATTCAATTTTCAAATTTTTCAAACAAATTTTCGCCACGTTATATTGTCTTTAGATTATGGCATACCTCATCTTCGTTTCTTTAATTATATCGATGACTCTAGTGCAACATGTAACTTTACATTCCACTTCGGCAAGAATAAATGAATGCCAAAATGCATTGCAAACATTTAGAAACCCACATTATTTACCAGTCTCCAAGTGATTCCGTTGGCGTCAATTACTTGTTTTTTTTTTAGGTTTTTACTTGTTTTCCTGTTTACAACTTTTACTTAAAAATACATAGGTTGGGTAATATATCATGGGACACCAGGTAGGTACGAAGTCCCTTCGAAGAAGCAACACAATTTGCAGAAAAACTTGTTTACTTTCCTTAGTAAGAGAAGCCTACGTTTATCCAGTAGTGAAAGCCCCATCATAATCGGTCCAGCTGTTTCGGAGATTAGCCAGAACAGACAGACAAAAATTTTACAAAATAATATTTTGTTAAATGTAGGTAGGCACCGTCACTTGTATATAACACACAACAGCTATACATATAAATACAATGTGTCCGGTTTCCGATGTCCGACACTTTCAGGTGTTGGGAACGTAGTTTATTCTAGAACACAATTACCTAGTCCATAAATACAAGAACAAAATTAAAAATTTTGAGTAACCCCCCGACTACCTTAGATTTGTTATCTGTACAACATTCTACTAGTCAAGCCATCGAACTCTTAAAAACGGCAGAAGCGGCAAACGCGCTTCTACTATGGCGATGCAAAATCAGGTGACGTCTCCTGATTTAGTCTCAGTCGCAACAAGGAGTTGTGTACGTTCGCTGACAATTCAATTTTCAAATTTTTCAAACAAATTTTCGCCATGTTATGTTGTCTTTAGATTATAGCATACCTCATCTTCGTTTCTTTAATTATATCGATGAGTCAAGCCCTTTCATTTGATACCCTTAAGGAAGTTGTGAAAAAAGAAATGTAATTCGCCATTTTGTGGTAGCGGCCATCTTGGATTTGAAATTTGTCATAGTGCAAAGTATTCTACTAGTCAAGCCCTTTCGTTTGATACCCATATTGCGGTAGTAGTGAAAAAATATATATAATTCGCCATTTTGTGGTGGCGGCCATCTTGGATTTGAAATTTGTTATAGCGTATAGTACTCTGCTAGTCAAGCCCTTTCATTTGATACCCATATTGAGGTAGGTTGTGAAGAAATATTTTGTCCGCCATTTTGTAGAAGCGGCCATTTTGAATCGATATTAACCAAACATAGCTAAGAACATCCGCACGAATATTAACTTTCAAATAAAAAAAACCGCATCGAAATCGGCTCATCCGTTTGAGCTCTACGGTGCCACAGACAGACATCGACGTCAAACTTATAACACCCCTTTTTTTGGTCGGGGGTTAAAAACAGCTATGATCGGTCTACAGCCATTCTACGGCATTATATTTCGGAATCCGTCCTTCATACCAACTTATTCACAACTGCCGCCTCATACAGCTGAAGTGCCCTCAGGCTGAGAACGACAACTTTTCTGCGCTCCAAAATTTAGCTATTTCATGTTATGTAAAATAGGTACAAAAATTTCACGTGAATTAAGAAAAGTTCCGGCTGGTCTCGTCCTTCCTTCCACTGACACCACCAAAACGACACCATCGGTGGTGTCATATGGATTCACTAGTCCGTACGACACCACCGACTAATAGTGAGGCATTGATTACACACCTCGAGATATCCAAAGTTCATGCTACTATAGTGCTTCCCGTTCTTTCACATTCAATTCAATACTCAATGAACTATTTTTTACAAAAAATTAAACAGACTTCAACACCACAAATAGACACTCAAAAGCGAAAAATAATTTAATATAGGTAATTATTATAACCTCTACTCACTCATCCATATGAAGTCGGTGCCAGGCTAGTTAAAAAGTTAGCAGATATACTATGTACGAGGTAGTAAGTAAGTAGGCATAGGTAAGTAGTATCTATCTACTACCTGTTAGATTTTGAAACCTAGTTTGTTTGACGGCCTATCATTTAACGTGTCTTTGGCGGAATTGTGAGGCTAATCCACAAAGAGCCATTCATAAAAAAAAAAAAAAAAACAACCTAGTTCGCATACCTGTGTCGAACTAGTTCGCTCCTATCTTTCGTTCGTTCGGTCTTTTTCATATATTTTAGAGGACAATATTGCAATTTTTAATTCATACTGCGCTCCAATATTTAACTATTTCATGTTATGTAAAATACTTTAGTATTTTACGTAACGTTTCCATTCATTTCACGTGAATTGAGAAAAGTTCCGGCTGGTCTCGTCGTGAGAATGGCAACTGGCGATTGGGATCTTATCGTTTCGAAAATATGTGCGTAATGCCGCTAACTTAAAACGGTTAAGGAAAACTTCGTGAGGAAGCTGACATGTACCTAGAATTTTTCGAGGTCATGACTGTGTCATCCACCAATCCATACTGCACCAGCGTGATGGATTAGGGTCTTGACTCTCTTTTTGCAAAAGAAGGCCCTGAGTCCCAGCAGTGGGAGCAATTAGTGGGCTGCTTATGCTTTTGCTACCTGATCGTAGATGTCTACAATTGTTGTTATTTGCTATTGTTGTGTTGTTGGTTGCTATTGCTTAATAACATCTGTAAAATCGGAAACACTTTGTTTGATTTAAAATTTCACCAATCTCAATATACGGATATTGTCAAAACCTTAGAAATTCGGATAGAAATGTTAAGTAATGTTAGACGTAACATAAGCGCCATCTATTATTTCTATGTTTTTATCTCTTCAAAATGTCTAGACAATCTGTATCTCGAAAAAAATACGTGGTAGAAGTGATCCTTAAGAAATGCTTAACGTTCTTTTACTGCAGCTTTTTCGTCTCATTGTTGTCTCATGTTTGATTTTCAAATCACAACGATGCTAAAGAATTGTTCACAAAATACGAAGTCTAATAAAATCGTTGAATACGTAACATACAATTCAGGTAAGAGTGAACTAAATCAGTCAGTTGACCATGCGGCATTACTGAACAATAGTGGATCGCCGAAAATAACGGTCACGGAACAAGATAATCGATGAGCTAATTCGCATAGTTCACTAAAACTTAAGGAGTGGTTCTCTAATACTCGTCGTTTGGTAACTAATGTCCCAACACAATTTTTTTTTATTTATTCTTGGCCATGGATACATTGGATACTAGTCCTTCAGCCGTAGATAAATATTTTCGTTTCAGTGTTGCCATTTATATTTTTTAATCTTCCTTTTACTTTTGCTTAATTTGTGTCTCTGCACCGAGAGTTTTAAAGATTTTTATTGAAAACCGAATTTTATTGCATTATCCGTTTAATTGACTATTTCCAATATTTTAACACTAAAAAAGAAGAAAATTTGTTTTAGTAAAAAAAATTTCTTCGAGTATTTAGGGTTTATAGAAGGTAAACAAACCAAACACATCAGCTGAGCTGAGAATAAAATTATAATTTACCTAAACTAAGTGATGTGTTTGGGAAACCTCCAACATTTTTAGTTATCGCAAATAATTTAGATGTACACTTTTTCCCTGAACATTGGGAGGAGGCTTCACAGTAATTACACTTTTGAGAGTCTATGGTACAGACAAATCTTTTTGAAATTTCACACCGCCATCTAGTGCGTAATTTGGAACTAATAAAAATATTGGTTATAAAAAGCGACGATAGGAGGCGCTTGTAAATTTTAGATTGCGATGTCAATGTCAAAAGCCACTGAACCGCATAGTGAGGGACTACTGGGACTGGACTGACTGAACCTAGCTCGCATATCTGTGTCGAACTAGTTCGCTCCTATATTTCGTTCGTTCGGTCTTTTTCAGATATTTTAGAGGACAATATTGCAATTTTTAATTCATACTGCGCTAAATTAATATAAATTTTTAACTATTTCATGTTATGTAAAATACTAAAATTTCATGTGAATTGAGAAAAGTTCCGGCTGGTCTCGTCGGGAGAATGGCAACTGCCGATTGATATCCTATCGTTTCGAAGATAATAATATGTGCTAACTTAAAACGGTTAAGGAAAACTTCGTGAGGAAACCGACATCTACCTAGAATTCTTCGAGGTCATGACTGTGTCATCAGTGTGGATTGGTACACTGCGCCAACGTGGTGGATTATGGTTATGACTCCTTTTTTGCAAAAGAAGTCCCCGAGTCCCAGCAATGGGAACAATTATTGGGCTGCTTATGCTTTTGCTACCTGATCATAGATGTCTACGGTTGTTTTTATTTGCTATTATTGTTGTGTTGTTGGTTGCTATTCCTTAATAACATCTGTAAAATCGGAAACGCTTTGTGTACATGCATTAAATTCAAGAGAACTATAAATTGTCTGATTTAAAAATTTCACCAATCTCAATATACGGATATTGTCAAAACCTTAGATTTGGATAGGAATGTTAAGTAATGTTAGACGTAACATAAGCGCCACCTATCATTTCTTTGTTTTTATCACTGCTAAATGTCTAGACATAGTCTATATGTGGTAGAAGTGATACTTTAGAAATGCTTAACTTTCTTTTTACTGTCGCTTTTTCGTTTCATTGATTTGCAAATCACAACGATGCTAAAGAAATGTTCACTACAAAATACGAAGTCTAATAAAATCGTTGAATACGTAACATACAATTGGGGTAAGAGCGAACTAAATCAATCAGTTGACCATGCGGCATTACTGAACAATAGTGGATCGCCGAAAAATAACAGTCACGGAACAAGATAATCGATGAGCTAATTCGCATAGTTCACTAAAACTTCAGGAGTGGTTCTTTATACTCGTCGTTTGGTAACTAATGTCCCAACACTATTATTTTTTTATTTATTCTTGGCCATGGATAAATTGGATACTAGTCCTTCAGCCGTGGATAAATATTTTCGTATCAGTGCTGCCATTGATATGTTTTAATCTTCCTTTATTTATTGAAAATCGAATGTGATCAATAACGAGTTTTTATTCCATTGTCAATTTAATTGACTATTTTAGTCCCAATATTTTAACACTAAAAAAAAAAAAAGATTTTAGAATAAAAAAATTTCTTCGAGTATTTAGGGTTTATAGAAGGTAAACAAACCAAACACATCAGCTGAGCTGAGAAGAAAATTATAATTTATCTAAAATAAGTGATGTGTTTGGGAAACCTCCAATATTTTTAGTTATCGCAAATAACTTAGATGTACACTTTTTCCCTGCACATTGGGAGGGGCTTCATAGTAATTACACTTTTGAGAGTCTATGGCACAGACAAATCTTTTTGAAATTCCACTACTGCCATCTAGTGCGTACTTTGGAACTATTTTTGTCTCGTCGGAAAACGGCTCATTGTAATGAAATTGAAAGAACGAGAAGCACAATAGTAGCATGAACTCTATAAAAAAAAGCCTGTTGTTTATTTAGATGAAACTTACATACACTCGTCTCACTCAACTGGCAAATGTTGGCAAGGTCCTGACGTTGACGGCGATTTGGAACCAGTTTCGAAAGGAAATAGGTGGATCATTGTTCATGCTGGCGGACAAGAAGGTTTTGTCGAAAATGCCCTTCTCGTTTTCAAATCAAATACAAAAAGTGGGGACTACCATGACGAGATGAACAATAGTAATTTCAAAAAATGGGTTCTTGAAAAATTACTGCCAAATCTGCGTCAACCCACACTTATTGTGATGGATAATGCGCCATATCATAGTATATGCGTAAATAGGTGTCCTAACTCAAACCACACTAAAGCAGTTAAGCAAAAGTGGCTGGTAGAAAACAAGGTCGAGTTTTACGAACAAATGACAAAGCCTCAGCTTTACGAGTTAATAAAAAGAAATAAACCTACACCTGAATATGAAATTGACAACATATTGAAAAGCCATGGTCATGACATTCTTCGATTGCCTCCTTATCATTGTGATTTGAATCCAATTGAAATGATATGGAGCTCGATGAAGAGGAATGTAGCAGAGAAAAATATCGGAAAATCAAGTGCACATATCCCTCAATTGATTGAAGATGCATTCCGCAAAATCACACAGGCAGAGTGGAAAAACCATTGCGATCATGTAAAAAAAATTGAAAATGAATACAGACAAAAAGATGCGTATATAGATGAACCTTTTATCATTCAATTACAGAGTGACAGTGAAAGCGATTCGAGTGACTCCGAAGATGAATTGTGGGAATCAGCAGATGGTTCAGGAACATCGACCGGAATTCCTGGAGTGCGGCCGCTTGAGCTCAGAGACCATGACCACAATTATTTTTATAAAATATAAATAAAATCCTATTGTGCCGCATTATTGTTTATTTATGTAGTTAATAAGATTCATAGCTATATGTTATATTTATTTATTTGTGAGCCTGTCGCAAATTTTGACCTGTTTGATCACTATCTCACCTGATGGTGTATAATTGATATTGTAGTTTCTTAAATTTTAATGATATCTATAGACTGACTTGCAAGACATGTTTTAATTACCTTTGTTTCTTGGTGAATTTCTTATATGGCAATACCAAATTCTCCACTAGCGACGCTGTCAACTGAACAGCAGGTCTACTACGAAGTCACGATGTTCGATATATCGGCCAAATATCAGTCATTTCCAACCACGAAACCCAATCGGTCGGTTGATCGTATCGGGCTTATCGTTCATTCCGACCGACGTAGATTTGACAGTTTTACCTTACTCCGAAAGCATATAATTCGACCGATCATTTGAGTTTGACAAGTGTTTTATCATTGAAATTCACGACAGCAAATTACTCGTCGTGTAACTATCGTGTGAAGCTTGTATTTTTTAAAATTGACTAAAGATGAGTTTTGTTTGGGAAAGAAAAGGAAATTAAAGCTATAAAATTTCACTGGACATGTTTTGGGCAGAAGAGACTATTCCAAAAGAAAATTTAAAAAAATTAAAAGGAATTTTTAAAGGCTAGATGGAGATGTCTTTTGGCAGCAAGGGAGCTTCATTACCAGCCCAAAAAAGCAGGAAAAAATATTTTTGCTTGTTGCGCCTTACACAACATGTGCATAAGGGCTGGAGTAAGTGCACCTCAATTATCAGAAGATGACGTTTAAGCAGAGAATCCCCGGCAAGTTCATATCCATCACGACTCTACTTCATCCTCAGAAACATTAAGAAGAGGGTATAGAGAAAGGAACAGAGTGGTGAAAATATTGAATGGAGCCTAATATTTACTGTTTGTTTATTATGTAGTTTGATGATTTTAATGTATAAAAATAAATAAGTATTGGTGGACCTAAGAATAGGTACATGAGTCAGTTAGTATGGCATGTATTCACAGTGTAAATTTTTAATTCATTGTTCATAGAACGTTTGTGCATATTTCATAATAATAAGTATATAGATAAGATCATCCTATATACTTACTCTATTTAATTTGGATTGATTTTTAGTATGTAATGTAATATATATCAAATGTTGATGACAAAAGTAATGTTATAACAAAGTAGCTTGACTCCAATATTATTATTGTAATTTAGCTCTCCATAAGTTCTCAATTCCGTTGTATGTTTCTGTGTGTATGGTGCTCCATAACTCCACCATTAAAGATTCATATTTTTCATTGTTTTTCATTACATTTATTATTTCTCTGATTATTCTCATTAAACTGGTACTGTAATCATAGGATTGAAAAAAAAAAGAATAAAACTATTAGCACTTTGATTTTGTTTTTTTATTTGGTATGCTAAGTATATAAAGAAAAAGAAATCTGTGTCTCCTGTGATAGGTGATAAGAGTCAAAAATTAACAGAAAGACAAATAAGTTATAAAAAAATCTAGTTCATAAACTCAGTGGGCTAAGTTGATACTTATGAGGATTTTTTAGATTTCAATAATAAAATTAAATTATGTGATTATTTTTTAATTGTTAAAGAGCATATTACAAAGTCACAAAAATGCAAGTTTTTCACAGATATAATATTTCTACATAATAACTTTCATTCAAAATAATAAAGTAAACAAGCTATGACCAAACAAAAGAAATGAATTCATGTTAATACACGATTCTAAGCTAATTTTCATCACAAAATTCACACAAATTAAACAAAAAATAGGCTCTTCTATAATAAATAATTAAACACTCAACAAAATATTCAATGAAAGGAACTGGAGCAGTACTGTTATAACACTGAAACTAATCTTAATTTTGTATCATTAAACCACTTTACAAAACTATGTAACAAATTGCTAACATTAACATAATTATAAAACCGACTATTTTTTATTAATTAGTAAGCTTATTATTTTAATAATATCACAAGTAATTACTTCAATGGCGCCATTTTAATAATAACTAAACAACGTTTCTTTAAAATACACCTAACAATCGTATTGAAAAATATAAAAAATCTGTAAAACAGTATTTTATTCCGTCTTCTTTAACAGTATCTATAGTTGTATGTATACATCCTAGAAACCTTAACCTAGTCTTAACCCAGAAAAAAAACGATTCACTCTGAGTCAGTAGAGACACCATGATTGTAATTATCTAAAGAAATTGAAATTATCTAATCATATTAACAAACGACGTTCTCTGGGCTGGTGTGTACCTGTAACAGGACAACAATAATTAAATTTGCAAGGAATATTTAAAGGGCAATCATTGTAATTAAATCAAATATTACTTTTAAATTTACACATTTTATTGTAGGTCAGTCTATGGTGTTCGGAATAAGCAGGGCAGCTTTTGTTCCTACTGCTGGACTTTTTTTTTTTAAAGAGCTACGATAGGATCAAGATATGTGCCTGATTGTAAGCAACATGCCTGCTACATAACAGCATAGTGGCACGCAGCTATTGGAACATGAAGAGTCCAAATCATTACCTAGCACTGCACTTGTCACCCATAAATCTAAGATGTCTCTAAGCCCTGTAATTTCTCTGAAAACATTGTCCTTCAAGCCGGAAAACGGCAATGTTTACACATTACTTCTTGGCGGCAGAATAACTGGCAAGTACTTCCCCAGGCGGACTCTGCTAGGAGTCCTACTACTATCTGTGTCTACTAGTATCTTACCGGCCTAGTCTTGCAAGGACAGAGTCAATGCTGAAATGATGATGGTGATGATGATGACTAATCCATTTTGGTTAAGCAAGTGTCGGCCTTGGACACATGGTCTTGAGAGAAGCATTTCCTTTTACATTTCGGTTTCCTCGTGATATTTTTCTTCACCATCAAAGCCTATGGATGTGAAAAAGTATGTTCTGAAGAGTATCACCATGTAGAGCTGACACTCGGCTAGGCTGCCCAGCGTCTGTCGAAAAGACAAATGTTGGTCTGTTGGAAAAAGTACTGGAATTGATAAATTTTATAAGAGAAAAATTCTTATTTTTCCTCCATTTGAAATTTATATTACTATCATAGATTAAGCTTGTCATAGTTGTATGCTTAAAATTTTATGAAATAAAAATCCATCAAAAAAATCACGATTCTCAATAAACCTTATGAAATTATGCTGAAATTCATAAAGAATTTTATATTTCCACAGCAAACCTTGGGTTGCTGTATCACAAAGAGAGAGTTGAGTCTATAATTCATGCCCTCTGAGAGATAACTATATCATTTATCTCTGAGAGATAACTATATCTGAGAGATATATATACTGTCCTCTGACTTTTTTGTACGTAAGATTTGTTTGTAAGATTTTAGCATATAATTATATGGACAGAGAGGTAGTGGGAAGTGACTTTGTTTTATGCTATGTAGTGATTTTTGGAACAGATATTTTAAATCAACAGAAATGACTATAGGTTATTAGTACTAAAGTAACAAGTAAACACATATAGCCCCTAATGGATATTTCTCAACGTCTGGGCACATAGTGAGTTTAAATTATGTATTCATTATCTTATAATTACCTCTGGAAAGGCTGCCAACCATGCTGATGTTTGTGGTTCACCAAAACCATCTCCCTTTGTGGATATCACTTGTGATTCCCAATGGGAAAGTTGTCGAGCTGTAGAACATCCTCCACCTGTAGCTGATGCAAAGCGCCGTGCAGCCACTGCTGTTTTTTGACTATTTACTCTTTGTATGTCCAGACCTAAAATTAGATTAATCTTAAGTAGAGTACTTTTCTATTTCATGAACATTAACATTTAAAACAAAAAGAGATTTATGTAAAATTAAGATAAATTACATCAATATTTATTTTTAAGTGAAATACTAAAGAAAACAAAGAAAATACAGCTAGTTAGATACTTAAGTAAAAATAATGATTAAAAAAGATATAGTTTTTAAGCAAATAATTGTAATAGTTATGGCTAACTTATAATATATTTTTACTCACTTCACACATAATGATTCAATATGTGTGAAGTGAGTAAAAATATATTATACAAATATTTAATACATGAGTTACTTACTTTTACCCACTGTTTTGTGGTTTTCAATCATACACCCGCCCATGGAATTGAGCGTGGTGCATATGTTTTCCCAAAACTGATGGGAATGCGCACGACCCTCTACATTTCTTAGCATTCGTCGAGCCAAGTTTCGGTGCTCCTCCAGGAAGTCCATGAGAACTTCAATTTGCTCGGTTGTCGGTGTAGACGTCATTCTTGAAGTCATATTTCGAAACTCCCAAAACTCCCAGGGTGCTCTCGTAAACCCAAAAAGCACTTAAGCACTATTATAATCGTAATATTGAATCCAACGTGCAATTTCTACTAAACATTTCACTTTTGTTGATCGCGTAGGTTATTTTAACAATAACTCGAAAATACACACTTGTATTACAGCATAAAGAAAAACTATTAGACTGTGCTTGTATAGTTCTAACACTTGAACAAATTTACGCAAAAAATGAGAATTACCGTTTTTGGACCTTGCTCTTGAGGTGAGAAAATAACAAAAACAAACCAATTCATTGTTTGTTTTGTTTGACCATAAGGAAGGTACATCTATTTGTTTTTTTTTTGACGTAGTGGCACTTAGTCTTTTTTGTATTTGCCATGGTACAGTTGAAATATTGAAATCATGCAAGCTAAGTGACTTTTAAGAAATAAAATACAAAACTGAAGTAAATATACGGTTTCCTTTGTTTATATTGTCTTTATAATTGATAATTCGATAGATATATTACAATTAAAATAAAAAAATTAAAAACCGATAAATATTTTTGGTAAGGACGTCACTAGTGCTTCAAATCATTCGATCCGATCCTCATCCGACCTATATCTATGACTTTCGATCGAGATGTATCGATTCGATTGTTTTTCGTGGTAAGCTACAAACCGATTTTTCGAACATCTGTCGGTCGAGTTCGATTAATCGAAGGTTGTTTTCGTAGTAGACCTGCAGATCAGATGGTGGGACTGTAGAATTGAATTATACAGTGTAGAATTCTATTCTTTTCCAATTTCTTTGGTAATTCGGTATGAAGCGGTGACATTGTCAATGTCATTATGTCATGCGTTCGTTACGTCACATTGTTTTACCACACATTCACCATTCAATTTCCGAAAATCTCTTAGAGTTTTATTTCAGGATTCTTGATCGGTCTTTTATTTATCCTTCGCTTCTTCGTACAATAATTAGGTAGATAATTTTAATAATCGGCTCATGTTTCGGTAACGATATAAAAAATCGCTGTGTACAATACGGTATACGGTGTCTAAAACTAAGTGCAAATTAAAATCATCTTACGTGGTTGTGGTTTGAGAAAGTTTATAGTTTATATATTCCGTGTAAAGAAACAAGAATCCAAATAAATTATTCTAGTATCGTGAGCAGTAAAATTGCATAATTTTCAATAATTTTGTGGGTTATGAGAGAATGTCCCGTAAGAGGACCCGCGGAGAAGAAATGAGCGGTAAAGTTTTGGAAGCCGGCGAGGGACAGAATGGGAGCGAGACCAGCTTCATCAGCAGCAGCAGTCTGCAAGATCAAAATCTGGGAGTAAGTGTGTTTTTATTATACTGTAGCAAACTTATTTTAGTTCTTTAGAAATTACCTCAGATCATATTCGTTGTTATATTCGTCTATATAATTCTATTAAAATATTCAAGGTTATCATCTACTACCTAGACTATATAGTAACATGCGTGGAATATAATAACCAAAAACTTACAATATTACAAATAAATAAACCAAATCAATAGTTCATATAATATGTTTACTGTTTCATTTTAGTCACTGTCATCAAATTAATAACTATGTGGATTTCTCAGTTACCCTGTTTTTACAGACAGTCTTGATATTAGCCTAAATTCAATTGATAGTAATTGATAGAATGATGTGAACTGGCAAAAGTTATATAATTTTGAGGCAAAGTAAACCTAAATCTATGAATTGAATTACTTTGATCAGGACTTCATAAACCATGCATTTATAAACTGTAAACAGTGAGTGGTAAATGGTATGAGGTCATCAGTGCCATAGTGTGACTTGCACCCCATTTAAAAATTTGTTTGATGAATTATTTTTCTTAATTTTCTTAATTCTCTGCCCTTATGAAAATTAAATTATTTGCATAAAACTAAAAGAAATATTTTTCGTCATACTTAAATCTTTGTAAATTTTTCCTAAATATTTACAAGCAATTCAAATTAAATATAACTTATAAACATAAGCTTTACGCGGGAAAAAATAGCTTTTTTGACTTTTGTCATTTCTTAAAAAAAATTGGGTATTATTAATTTCTCTATATATGCACATTGGGGGCCCCGTAGCCCGGGTCCTCATATGATACGGCATATACTGTGGTAGCTACGCCCCTGGACATCATCCAATTGCTGTTTAAGTGATTTGACCATGAGTTTGAAACTTTACTTTTAGCTTTTATTGAATTTGATTTCAAACTAACATGCAGCATATGACTATATATATTATGTTTATTGACCCCAAGCTTTGCTTAGTTTGGGGTCAGTTAGTGTTGTGTGTGAATTGTCCACCAATATATTTATTTATTATTATTTAAGTATATATTACTAAGTTGATAACAATTAAAGTTATGATCTAAATATCCTAAATTATGGCTAGCAATAATCTCAATATTGTATAGTGATGAAATCTCAATCATGTACTTAGTTCCTTAAAAATAAAGCCCTTAAGTTGAAGTGATACCATATTTTTTTAAGTTTAAGATCCTTCTATACCCATTTTCTCAAAGAAAAATAATATAATGATTATGATGTTGTCCTGTTCTGTGTTCTGCTAAAAAGAATAGTAGTTAACAGTTATTGGGTATAAAGGTAATTGTTGTATCAATCAGCAGATGTTATTTCAGACATTGCTCAGCTCTAATTAGAACTATTAAGTATTAATATTCAGAATACTGTAGAATACTACTGTTTTATCTAGTCATGTAGTTTTCATGGTTGTCATGTTTGACCCATGACTACTTACTTAGTTCTAAAATAATTGTTGTAATCATTTTGTAATGCATACAAAAGTATAAACAGCAATTATAAAATAACTATTAAACCAATTAAGTCTGTTCTTTTGTTCAGGCTAATTTCTGAAACGGTTGGATTGGTTTTAACAGGACTTTCAATGGCAGATAGCTGATACAAGGAGTATCTATTTTATCTATTATATTTTAAGTTACTACTTTCATTTCAGAAAAAAAAACGCTCAATAGCTTGGAAAAGGTGCTTGGTGAATCACTGATAACTGTGGGACACAACTAGTATACAGTATATGAACATGTCCATTGTCTAGATATCTCAACATAATCTCTACAATAGTTCAGTCAGAAGCCATTTTAATCCCCAACCAAAAAAAGGGGTGTTATAAGTTTGACGTCGATGTCTGTCTGTCTGTCTGTCTATCTATCTGTCTGTCTATCTATCTGTCTGTCTATCTGTCTGTCTGTCTGTCTGTCTGTCTGTCTGTCTGTCTTTGAGATTGAGACATGATTGAGATTTCATCACTATACAATATTGAGATTATTGCTAGCCATAATTTAGGATATTTAGATCATAACTTTAATTTTGTCTGTCTGTGTGTGTGTCTGTCTGTGGCACAGTAGAGGTCAAACAGATGGGCCGATTTCGATGCGGTATATAATATGCGGTATATATGTATAATATGGGTATCAAATGAAAGGGTTTGATTAGTAGAATACTATACATTATAACAAATTTCAAATCCAAGATGGCCGCCACCACAAAATGCCGAATTGTAGTATTTTTTTTCACTACTACCTCAATATGGGTATCAAATGAAAGGGCTTGACTAGTATAGCACTTTGCACTATGACAAATTTAAATCCAAGATGGCCTCTACCACAAAATGCCGAAATACATTTCTTTTTTCACAACTCCCTTAATATGGGTATCAAATGAAAGGGCTTGACTAGTAGAACGTTATACAGATGATGCGAGATCCGAGGTAGTCGGGGGTTAATCAAAATTTTTAATTTTGTTCTTGTTATGCAACAGGTCAAGGTGTTTGACAATAATATTATATGCCTGTTGTTAATCAATATCATTGCCTAGGATGTCACTCATTTACCTAGCAGGTACTCTAGATTTGAAAACACCTTGGTTGTAGAGACGATTTTCTTAGCATTCCATGGATTCACCGTGCGGGTGCCGGGTCCATCGTGTGGCAGAGAGAGAAAAACTCGAGTAGTTCCCGAGACTTGTGACTCGGGCGTAGGTTTAAGGGGCCCCTTTCTGACGTACATCAACACTCACCTTCACCACTCGTTTTTCTCTCCCCTGCCCAGCCAAATCTGATATGAGCCTACTAGTGCAGCTTTAGATACACGTTCTAGTATAGAACTTACTGCACTTCTGGATAAGCCAAGGTCTTTCAGTAGGTTATAGAGAGATTTTGCTGGTATACCTCTCGCTCCCACTTCTACAGCGTATAAACTAACTACATAGCCGTTTTTTGTTAATTCGTTTAAGAGGTCGTAATACTTATTTTGTTTCATCGCGTGGTCTTTAGGTATATTAGTTTCCCACGGTACGGTAAGTTCTACAAGGACTATGCGTTTCGTAGCTCTAGAAAAAGGAAAATGTCCGGTCTGGATGACGAAACACCCACATCCTCTGGGATTTTGTAGTGCTTTTCATACGTGTCCATTAAAATAGTCCAATCAGGTGCTGTACCCAGGATTGAGTAAGGCTTGTTCCTGGAGTTTGAAGTTGAGCCTTCTTTACAAAGTTAATTTGTCTGTTGTTTGTCGTCAATCCCTTTTGGGCTCTAGCTACTGAAAGGCTCATGGCTTCACGTATGATTTCAAGTACTCTGTCATGACGCCGTGAGTAATGACCCCATTAAGGAGCACCTTGCATCCCACCAATATGTGCCTTGCTGTACATATCGCCTCTCCACAAGTATAGCAACACTTTTCAGAGGCTTTTCCCCACCTTACCAAGTTACTCTGGTCAGGAGGGTCATTTGGAATGCATTTAGATAAAATTTTAATAAGGCAGGGGACCAGTCATAGATCAAGGTGCGCCATTTTAGAGCTAATGGGATACAGAACTCACCTATGGTTAACCACTCACTTTGCATTTCTAAATTCATAGCGTGCACTTTGTAACCGTCATTTTCGTCTTGTTGTAGAAAGGTTTTTACCATGTCTCGGTCTTCCTTTTTTTTCCCGCACCCAACCCAGCAGTATTTACTTGTGCACCTGCCATAAATTGTTTATGGAATTGAAGTCTAGATTCCAGGTCTGACGCAGTTTTGTCTTTTGGAGAGATGTAATTAATTCGTCTTGCGACTTTCCCAAAACATGCGTTTTTGTAACTCTTAGGTGTTTGTAAAGTTCAGACGGTTTCTTTAGTTTCAGCCCAAAACTATTGAGATCCCTAAAAAGAGTAGAGGATCAGCCGGATGTGCCAATCCGAACCATGACTTCAATATCTTTATGACATTGGCATCTAGCTTTGCCAGGAGAGTTTTACCGATGTCATATACTAGGAAAGGCCAAGTCAGACGTGATGTGAGGTAGTTGTCATATATCCATGCTTTTTGATATTGCTGATAGGCTGCTGGTCTACCTTATTGAGGTTGTTCATGAAATTTTCAACAACCACCTCTAATGATGGTGTACGTCCTTTGTGATCTATCTTTCTACCAAGAAATTTGAAAGGCACTGCCTCTGCAATTGTGGCAACTCCTTGGCCACTTATGGAGAGTCCCGGATCGTAAGACGTATATTTGGTATTTCTTCTACCCAGACAAAGACAATGACATTTAGATGGTTTTGTCCTCATTCCCTCCGTCCATGTACAGAACTCATCGACTTCGTTCAACAATTCTTGACACTGTTTGGGATTACGTGTAAGTATTGCAAGGTCGTCCGCAAAGGCCAAGATTGACTCAGTGTACTTATTGTTGATTTTAAACCGGTAGCCCCATTTCTTTTCACGGGATATTAATTTGTCTACTAAAATATTTATAACTATATTAAATGCTATTGGTGATAAGCAGCACCCTTGGAATAGTCCTACATTGTATTCAAGTGGTTTTGTATATTCCTTGTTTACTGCTATGACGAATTTTAAGTGGCAATAATAAGAATTAATTATGTCAATAATTTCAGCAGGAAAGTTATACCATTTTAGGGCAAATATCATAAGTTCATGCTGGACAGAACCAAACGCGTTCTCTAGGTCTATCCAGCAGACTGTAATTTGCCTCTCATGTGTTCTGGCATCTTTCAAACTTTCTGCTAGTAATGTATTGTGTTCCAGGCATCCAGAAATACCAGGCAAGAACCCTTTCTGGTGATTGGGCCTGAAATACCTATTGCTAGTCATAAATGTGGTCATTTTGTTTGCAAAATACTGAAAAGATTTTAGAAATTGTATTAGTTAGGGCTATCGGTCTGGTGTCTTTGGGATGAGTTACTTCCTGCTTTTTAGGGATGAGGACAAAATTGCTCTTCCAAATGCTACTGGGACTTGCTTTCTTGACCAGATCTTAATGAATATATTCAAGATATGTTTACGAACTGATGGACACTTTTATACACTATGTAAGGAATGCCATCTGGGCCAGGAGCTGATTTAGTAGTTTCTTTTTAATTTGATAGTTTACTTCCTCTTCACTAGGTGGGGTGCCTTGAAAGCCTGTCAGAGGATCATTAGGTCTTTGGAGGTTTGGTTCTACGTACGAGCTCCCGCGTTTAGGCACTTCGTATGTGCTTTTAAAGTGATCGTAAATTTGCGCGTTAGTCAAGATAAGCTTTCCATTTTGCTCCCTGAAAATATTTTTGGAGTATTGAAAAGGGTTTTATCAAAGTCTACTTCGTGTTTAGCTCTGTTAAAATTATCACGATTTTTACTAATTTGAAGCGATATTCCTTGTATTAATTTAAGGATTGATCTTAGAGCTCTGGACAGTTGGTGACTTAGATGGTTGTCGCCCATGGTTTTAGCTACACGAAGACGTTTTATTAACTCTCTTTTCTTCCTCCGCAATTTCATTTTGAACATATTTTCCTTGCTATTTTGAGCATAACAAGTTGATGGTGGGTAATGTTCCGAGAAGTATGTATATATGGTGTTCTGGAAAGTTTCTACTTGGCTGTTTAGGTCTTGTTTTGGCCCAGGATGTTCTAACAAGATCGCCAAGTTTTCGTCATGAACTTTCCAGGTAGAGTTTTTTAGACTGGGAATGCCAAGACGTGTCCTGATGACAATGGACTCCTGGTAGTTTTCACTCGATGGTTCACCTTGGGATATATGAGGGTCAACTCTATCCATAGTGTTTGTCGAAGTACTGACCGACGGCTGTCGTGCTTCAACCCCATCATGTGTCTTTAAATGCTTTTGGTACCAGGCTCGTCTCTTGTAAATTTTCCCGCACACTGGGCATCTCAAATCCGTATTCGCGCCAGGGTCGTCATTACTATCACACGGTGGACAGATCTTCCGCCCCGCCTCTCGGACTGTCCCAGGGGTATTACTCTTATTCGGACTTTTAGCGATTTAATTCCCGGGCTTGGCTTGCTAGGCCTTCACCCTCGGCTGTCTTTCCAACAGTCAGATGTCTTTCCATCCGTCAGGTGTCTTTTCCACCAGCCATCTGTCTTTCCAGCGTCATCCCGTCTCTCCGGGCTGTCATTTTTGTATGAGACGATTTTCTTAGCATTCCATGGATTCACCGTGCGGGTGCCGGGTCCATCGTGTGGCAGAGAGAGAAAAACTCGAGTAGTTCCCGAGACTTGTGACTCGGGCGTAGGTTTAAGGGGCCCCTTTCTGACGTACATCAACACTCACCTTCACCACTCGTTTTTCTCTCCCTGCCCAGCCAAATCTGATATGAGCCTACTAGTGCAGCTTTAGATACACGTTCTAGTATAGAACTTACTGCACTTCTGGATAAGCCAAGGTCTTTCAGTAGGTTATAGAGATTTTGCTGGTATACCTCTCGCTCCCACTTCTACAGCGTATAAACTAACTACATAGCCGTTTTTGTTAATTCGTTTAAGAGGTCGTAATACTTATTTTGTTTCATCGCGTGGTCTTTAGGTATATTAGTTTCCCACGGTACGGTAAGTTCTACAAGGACTATGCGTTTCGTAGCTCTAGAAAAAGGAAAATGTCCGGTCTGGATGACGAAACACCCACATCCTCTGGGATTTTGTAGTGCTTTTCATACGTGTCCATTAAAATAGTCCAATCAGGTGCTGTACCCAGGATTGAGTAAGGCTTGTTCCTGGAGTTTGAAGTTGAGCCTTCTTTACAAAGTTAATTTGTCTGTTGTTTGTCGTCAATCCCTTTTGGGCTCTAGCTACTGAAAGGCTCATGGCTTCACGTATGATTTCAAGTACTCTGTCATGACGCCGTGAGTAATGACCCCCATTAAGGAGCACCTTGCATCCCACCAATATGTGTCTTGCTGTACATATCGCCTCCACAAGTATAGCAACATTTTTTCAGAGGCTTTTCCCCACCTTACCAAGTTACTCTGGTCAGGAGGGTCATTTGGAATGCATTTAGATAAAATTTTAATAAGGCAGGGGACCAGTCATAGATCAAGGTGCGCCATTTTAGAGCTAATGGGATACAGAACTCACCTATGGTTAACCACTCACTTTGCATTTCTAAATTCATAGCGTGCACTTTGTAACCGTCATTTTCGTCTTGTTGTAGAAAGGTTTTACCATGTCTCGGTCTTCCTTTTTTTTCCCGCACCCAACCCAGCAGTATTTACTTGTGCACCTGCCATAAATTGTTTATGGAATTGAAGTCTAGATTCCAGGTCTGACGCAGTTTTGTCTTTTGGGAGAGATGTAATTAATTCGTCTTGCGACTTTCCCAAAACATGCGTTTTTGTAACTCTTAGGTGTTTGTAAAGTTCAGACGGTTTCTTTAGTTTCAGCCCAAAACTATTGAGATCCCTAAAAGAGTAGAGGATCAGCCGGATGTGCCAATCCGAACCATGACTTCAATATCTTTATGACATTGGCATCTAGCTTTGCCAGGAGAGTTTTACCGATGTCATATACTAGGAAAGGCCAAGTCAGACGTGATGTGAGGTAGTTGTCATATATCCATGCTTTTTTGATATTGCTGATAGGCTGCTGGTCTACCTTATTGAGGTTGTTCATGAAATTTTCAACAACCACCTCTAATGATGGTGTACGTCCTTTGTGATCTATCTTTCTACCAAGAAATTTGAAAGGCACTGCCTCTGCAATTGTGGCAACTCCTTGGCCACTTATGGAGAGTCCCGGATCGTAAGACGTATATTTGGTATTTCTTCTACCCAGACAAAGACAATGACATTTAGATGGTTTTGTCCTCATTCCTCCGTCCATGTACAGAACTCATCGACTTCGTTCAACAATTCTTGACACTGTTTGGGATTACGTGTAAGTATTGCAAGGTCGTCCGCAAAGGCCAAGATTGACTCAGTGTACTTATTGTTGATTTTAAACCGGTAGCCCCATTTCTTTTCACGGGATATTAATTTGTCTACTAAAATATTTATAACTATATTAAATGCTATTGGTGATAAGCAGCACCCTTGGAATAGTCCTACATTGTATTCAAGTGGTTTTGTATATTCCTTGTTTACTGCTATGACGAATTTTAAGTGGCAATAATAAGAATTAATTATGTCAATAATTTCAGCAGGAAAGTTATACCATTTTAGGGCAAATATCATAAGTTCATGCTGGACAGAACCAAACGCGTTCTCTAGGTCTATCCAGCAGACTGTAATTTGCCTCTCATGTGTTCTGGCATCTTTCAAACTTTCTGCTAGTAATGTATTGTGTTCCAGGCATCCAGAAATACCAGGCAAGAACCCTTTCTGGTGATTGGGCCTGAAATACCTATTGCTAGTCATAAATGTGGTCATTTTTGTTTGCAAAATACTGAAAAAGATTTTAGAAATTGTATTAGTTAGGGCTATCGGTCTGGTGTCTTTGGGATGAGTTACTTCCTGCTTTTTAGGGATGAGGACAAAAATTGCTCTTCCAAATGCTACTGGGACTTGCTTTCTTGACCAGATCTTAATGAATATATTCAAGATATGTTTACGAACTGATGGACACTTTTATACACTATGTAAGGAATGCCATCTGGGCCAGGAGCTGATTTAGTAGTTTTCTTTTTAATTTGATAGTTTACTTCCTCTTCACTAGGTGGGGTGCCTTGAAAGCCTGTCAGAGGATCATTAGGTCTTTGGAGGTTTGGTTCTACGTACGAGCTCCCGCGTTTAGGCACTTCGTATGTGCTTTTAAAGTGATCGTAAATTTGCGCGTTAGTCAAGATAAGCTTTCCATTTTGCTCCCTGAAAATATTTTTGGAGTATTGAAAAGGGTTTTTATCAAAGTCTACTTGTGTTTAGCTCTGTTAAAATTATCACGATTTTTACTAATTTGAAGCGATATTCCTTGTATTAATTTAAGGATTGATCTTAGAGCTCTGGACAGTTGGTGACTTAGATGGTTGTCGCCCATGGTTTTAGCTACACGAAGACGTTTTATTAACTCTCTTTTCTTCCTCCGCAATTTCATTTTGAACATATTTTCCTTGCTATTTTGAGCATAACAAGTTGATGGTGGGTAATGTTCCGAGAAGTATGTATATATGGTGTTCTGGAAAGTTTCTACTTGGCTGTTTAGGTCTTGTTTTGGCCCAGGATGTTCTAACAAGATCGCCAAGTTTTCGTCATGAACTTTCCAGGTAGAGTTTTTTAGACTGGGAATGCCAAGACGTGTCCTGATGACAATGGACTCCTGGTAGTTTTCACTCGATGGTTCACCTTGGGATATATGAGGGTCAACTCTATCCATAGTGTTTGTCGAAGTACTGACCGACGGCTGTCGTGCTTCAACCCCATCATGTGTCTTTAAATGCTTTTGGTACCAGGCTCGTCTCTTGTAAATTTTCCCACACTGGGCATCTCAAATCCGTATTCGCGCCAGGGTCGTCATTACTATCACACGGTGGACAGATCTTCCGCCCCGCCTCTCGGACTGTCCCAGGGGTATTACTCTTATTCGGACTTTTAGCGATTTAATTCCCGGGCTTGGCTTGCTAGGCCTTCACCCTCGGCTGTCTTTCCAACAGTCAGATGTCTTTCCATCCGTCAGGTGTCTTTTCCACCAGCCATCTGTCTTTCCAGCGTCATCCCGTCTCTCCGGGCTGTCATTTTGTATGAGACGATTTTCTTAGCATTCCATGGATTCACCGTGCGGGTGCCGGGTCCATCGTGTGGCAGAGAGAAAACTCGAGTAGTTCCCGAGACTTGTGACTCGGGCGTAGGTTTAAGGGGCCCTTTCTGACGTACATCAACACTCACCTTCACCACTGTTTTTCTCTCCTGCCCAGCCAAATCTGATATGAGCCTACTAGTGCAGCTTTAGATACACGTTCTAGTATAGAACTTACTGCACTTCTGGATAAGCCAAGGTCTTTCAGTAGGTTATAGAGAGATTTTGCTGGTATACCTCTCGCTCCCACTTCTACAGCGTATAAACTAACTACATAGCCGTTTTTGTTAATTCGTTTAAGAGGTCGTAATACTTATTTTGTTTCATCGCGTGGTCTTTAGGTATATTAGTTTCCCACGGTACGGTAAGTTCTACAAGGACTATGCGTTTCGTAGCTCTAGAAAAAAGGAAAATGTCCGGTCTGGATGACGAAACACCCACATCCTCTGGGATTTTGTAGTGCTTTTCATACGTGTCCATTAAAATAGTCCAATCAGGTGCTGTACCCAGGATTGAGTAAGGCTTGTTCCTGGAGTTTGAAGTTGAGCCTTCTTTTACAAAGTTAATTTGTCTGTTGTTTGTCGTCAATCCCTTTTGGGCTCTAGCTACTGAAAGGCTCATGGCTTCACGTATGATTTCAAGTACTCTGTCATGACGCCGTGAGTAATGACCCCCATTAAGGAGCACCTTGCATCCCACCAATATGTGCCTTGCTGTACATATCGCCTCTCCACAAGTATAGCAACACTTTTCAGAGGCTTTTCCCCACCTTACCAAGTTACTCTGGTCAGGAGGGTCATTTGGAATGCATTTAGATAAAATTTTAATAAGGCAGGGGACCAGTCATAGATCAAGGTGCGCCATTTTAGAGCTAATGGGATACAGAACTCACCTATGGTTAACCACTCACTTTGCATTTCTAAATTCATAGCGTGCACTTTGTAACCGTCATTTTCGTCTTGTTGTAGAAAGGTTTTTACCATGTCTCGGTCTTCTTTTTTTTCCCGCACCCAACCCAGCAGTATTTACTTGTGCACCTGCCATAAATTGTTTATGGAATTGAAGTCTAGATTCCAGGTCTGACGCAGTTTTGTCTTTTGGGAGAGATGTAATTAATTCGTCTTGCGACTTTCCCAAAACATGCGTTTTGTAACTCTTAGGTGTTTGTAAAGTTCAGACGGTTTCTTTAGTTTCAGCCCAAAACTATTGAGATCCCTAAAAGAGTAGAGGGATCAGCCGGATGTGCCAATCCGAACCATGACTTCAATATCTTTATGACATTGGCATCTAGCTTTGCCAGGAGAGTTTTACCGATGTCATATACTAGGAAAGGCCAAGTCAGACGTGATGTGAGGTAGTTGTCATATATCCATGCTTTTTGATATTGCTGATAGGCTGCTGGTCTACCTTATTGAGGTTGTTCATGAAATTTTCAACAACCACCTCTAATGATGGTGTACGTCCTTTGTGATCTATCTTTCTACCAAGAAATTTGAAAGGCACTGCCTCTGCAATTGTGGCAACTCCTTGGCCACTTATGGAGAGTCCCGGATCGTAAGACGTATATTTGGTATTTCTTCTACCCAGACAAAGACAATGACATTTAGATGGTTTTGTCCTCATTCCTCCGTCCATGTACAGAACTCATCGACTTCGTTCAACAATTCTTGACACTGTTTGGGATTACGTGTAAGTATTGCAAGGTCGTCCGCAAAGGCCAAGATTGACTCAGTGTACTTATTGTTGATTTTAAACCGGTAGCCCCATTTCTTTTCACGGGATATTAATTTGTCTACTAAAATATTTATAACTATATTAAATGCTATTGGTGATAAGCAGCACCCTTGGAATAGTCCTACATTGTATTCAAGTGGTTTTGTATATTCCTTGTTTACTGCTATGACGAATTTTAAGTGGCAATAATAAGAATTAATTATGTCAATAATTTCAGCAGGAAAGTTATACCATTTTAGGGCAAATATCATAAGTTCATGCTGGACAGAACCAAACGC
Organism: Ectropis grisescens; assembly: GCA_017562165.1. Classification (NCBI taxonomy): domain Eukaryota; kingdom Metazoa; phylum Arthropoda; class Insecta; order Lepidoptera; family Geometridae; genus Ectropis; species Ectropis grisescens. The sequence goes on along the minus strand of CM029781.1, from coordinate 23,541,607 downwards.
GTTCTCTAGGTCTATCCAGCAGACTGTAATTTGCCTCTCATGTGTTCTGGCATCTTTCAAACTTTCTGCTAGTAATGTATTGTGTTCCAGGCATCCAGAAATACCAGGCAAGAACCCTTTCTGGTGATTGGGCCTGAAATACCTATTGCTAGTCATAAATGTGGTCATTTTTGTTTGCAAAATACTGAAAAAGATTTTAGAAATTGTATTAGTTAGGGCTATCGGTCTGGTGTCTTTGGGATGAGTTACTTCCTGCTTTTTAGGGATGAGGACAAAAATTGCTCTTCCAAATGCTACTGGGACTTGCTTTCTTGACCAGATCTTAATGAATATATTCAAGATATGTTTACGAACTGATGGACACTTTTTATACACTATGTAAGGAATGCCATCTGGGCCAGGAGCTGATTTAGTAGTTTTCTTTTAATTTGATAGTTTACTTCCTCTTCACTAGGTGGGGTGCCTTGAAAGCCTGTCAGAGGATCATTAGGTCAATCAGTAGGTTAGGTACTGAAAAACAAACAATTCCGTAGGTTTTAACAAAATGTCTCTCAAGGACTACTGTTTAACCCTATCTCCATATCTAAATTGCAAGAGGAAGTCATTATTGCATTTCTGATAACAATCTCATGATCCCCTATTATTTTGTTTGCAAACCGTTATTGTGTATCTTTAGAAAACAGTTGTTAGAATCACTTGAGTAACAACTACAAATTATTATGGGGAAATGGCTATCTATAACGTGCAGCCTTTTGAGGGCCCGACATGGCTGTTGTCCTAATAACTTTTACAGAGAACATTTTCACATTCATTGATATTAGACTGGTAAAGGTTTTCTGTAGGCAACTTTCAGAACTGCACGCTGGGCTCGTTCCAGGTGGATAATGCGCATTTTAACTGCAGATCCCCAACAGACAATGGAGTAGTAATAGGTTTCAATAGTCGATTTACGTACGTAGGTATCTATTTGCCACCGCAAATTGTCAAATTGCTCATTTCCTATTAGACTACAGGCCCGTGTACAAAATTTATGGGTAAATGAACCACTAGGAGACCTATGTATGTAATAACTGTTAACTACTATTCTTTTTAGCAGAACATAGAACAGGACAACATCATAATCATAATATTATTTTTCTTTGAGAAAATGGGAATGAGAAAAAAAAAATAGAAGGATCTTAAACTTAAAAAAATATGGTACTTATCACTTCAACTTAAGGGCTTTATTTTTAAGGAACTAAGTACATGATTGAGATTTCATCACTGTACATTGTCAATATTGAGATCATTGCTAGCCATAATTTAGAATATTTAGATCATAACTTTAATTGTTTTCAACTTAGTAATATATACTTAAATAATAATAAATAAATGTATTGGTGGACAATTCACACACAACACTAACTGACCCCAAACTAAGCAAAGCTTGGGGTCAATAAACATAATATATATAGTCATATGCTGCACGTTAGTTTGAAATCAAATTCAATAAAAACTAAAAGTAATGTTTCAAACTCATGGTCAAATCACTTAAACAGCAATTGGATGATGTCCAGGGGCATAGCTACCACAGTATATGCCGTATCATATGAGGACCCGGGCTATGGGCCCCCCAATGTGCATATGCAGAAATTAATAATACCCAAATTTTTTACAAAAGTCAAATAAGCTATTTTTTCCCGCGTAAAGCCTTTGTTTATAAGTTATATTTAATTTGAATTGCTTGTAACCTTCTTCAATTGCACTCAGTTGGACAGCTTACAAGTGACTGCATAGTGCTGAATTTTATTACAATATACCCTTCTATTATCCTACATAGGTCTCCTGGTGGTTCATTAGACCCATAAATGTTGTTCACGGACCTGTAGTCTATATGAAGTTATGGGTGGTCTAGTCAGAAGAACAATGACTGCCGATCCGTAGCTCCAGGGTTCAAATCCCACACACACCGCTGTCTTGTAGAAGTCATGTACGTAATACAGCTTATTAAAACAATGAAGAAAAACATCGTGAGGATACCAACATGTACCTATCAAGAATCTTTCATGAACCAACCAAGTAGAACTTAGGTTAGGTATAAGTAATATTAATTCAAATAAAGAATCTTCTTGGTGAAAAAACATGACATGAAAACACTAAGCCGTAACAGCCCATATTGTCCCACTGCAAAGCTGAGACCACAGAACATATACTCACGGAGAAGAATGCCAACTCAATACTTCACGAAAAAGTAGCGCCATCTATCGTTTGCCCCCTTAAAACTTTTTCCAGGCTCAAGGCTGGAAATTTTAAAATCAAAAATTTGCTTAGGCGGGAAATTTCGAAATGTATTGTTTGCGTAGGCGGAAATATTTCAAATTTCGTTGGAATATAATAGGTAGTTTACGTACCACAAGGAACTACAGCCCAAATATAAACGAAACTTGTCTTGTTTATATTTATGGCCCGTAGCTCCATGTGGACCTGAACAAAAACATGCGTTAAGTTTTAGTAAATATATTTCAATTCATTTATTTTTACAATTTATAAAGGTATTTGGACAACATGGCCATCAGCAAAATATAAATAATTTTAAAAAGTTCCCTCAAAGAATCTCTAGTTTTTAAGTATGTAAACGGCATGACTTTCTTATATAAAATAAAAAATCTTTTGTATCACATTCATAAACAAAAAAAAAAAGATATGATAATGTAAAGAACAATCAAAATGTTCCATAAGCCCATAAAATAGTTGCACATCTTACTGGGCAAAAAGAGCAAAAAAATTGAACTCTGACATTAAAATGTGATGTTTACACCTTAATGAGACTTATCAGCCTGAGTCGCAGTCGCTTTTATATTATTTTCTTCAAACTCTGCCTTCTTCGATGGTCCTCTTTCTTGTTTGAAAAGGCTCAGCATCTGAAAGTTAATTAACATCAGCATTATAGATTTCATCATCACTTAGTTGAAAGTAATACATTTAATTGTTGTTATTGCAATGCAAGGCTTTAAGGGTCAATGTATCCAGATAAATATTACATGGCAGAGATATGTATCGCTCCTGTTATGGACAAGCATATTGCTCACTATATCACTATCCGGCACAAGCCCGCTCATCCCATCACTCTAAACTATTATAATTAAAAAACCATGGATAGCATGTAATGAGATATTTATAGTGTTATTGAATAAGCACAATAGTTAAATGTTGAGATAATGAAACCTACACTAAATTCTAACACAATTACATTGTTATTTTTCCTGATTAGTGTTTTATTTTTAAATTGCTTCAGTATACCAACCTCATATTTTTTGATGCATTCTAGTAGTCACTTGCTTTATGTCAGCGGTCGCATTGTCATTTGTTTTGCGTATGGACCTGCATCATTTTCAGTTGTAGTAACCACTGCCAGTATTCAAAATGATGCGTTTTCTACTAGCAGCGGCTGTCTGCTTTGTAGATGGCCTTGCTTCAGGTTCAGTGCTGTTTAGCATCTAAAATGAAACAAATTATAAACTATTTTACCAAGCATAATAAGGACTATATACATATATTATATCATGTTATCCTTTGAATATGATTAATATATTTATTTTATCTTATGATTCACATATTTACCTTATCACAGTTTTCATCTAGTCCAGCAGATCTTATGAGTTGTTGTCTATCATAAACAACATCAAGATGCTTTTTGTACAGCTGTTCTTGAAATGGGTTTGAAAACCATTCTTCTTAAGTTGCTATCTTACATCGCCCCTCAACTCGCAACTGAAAACAATTAAAAAACTATGTGATTATGATAAAAATCGCAATTTGGCACTACATAGAACTTTTATTAACTAGGTACTAAGGTACCACATGCTTACCGTAGAGAATTCCTATTTCCAAGTCTAGGAGGCGATCTGCCACATTTTCTTTTCTCTTTCATAATGAAAAACATCAGGAATACTTCGTTTAGAACAAAAACAAAGAAATATACAAACTTTTTACAACACAAAACCAAGAAGCCATTTTTTGTTTTTTGTGACGATTTTAGAGATGAGTATTTAAGTAATGATAAAATAATCGATAGTTCTGTTTATTGTTATTCTACTATTCGATTTATCTTGAGATTTATACACGTGATAATAATGAATAATGTAATTGTTATTACACATTTTTTCAGTTGGATCCAAATGATCTAATAATTAGAAACGGACAAAGTAATAAATTGTAGATCAGCCAGAAACTACCTGTGTAGCAAACTGTTATTAAAAATACACCTACGTGTTCAAACAGGATACAGGTTGCTACTTTACTGAATCTGATTTACAAGTTTAGTTTAAATTCAGGACCGAGATTCACAACGCAATCTGATTGATCTCGACACGGCATCAAACCTCTCTGTCTTTGGCCTATCCGTTTGGAATCACAGAGTGATTCCAAACGGATTGTCATCCCGTGCCCGAATCGTTTGGGTTGCGTTGCGAATACACCGCCCAGGGCATAAAAAGAGCTACTAAATTAATCATTGACTCAAAATCGATACTATTAGTTACTAAAAATCGTATATCGTAATAAATAAAATCTTTATTTTTCACAGGTTACTTATCTCTAAAATGGAGCGTTAGAAAGAGACGCAAATATATGTTGCCACTCCTCGTTTGGGACCCCCACGTGTATGTACTTTTATCCCACCTGGCCCTAGAAGAGTCGACCACCCCTGGCTGAGACTCAGTGCCTTGAGCCAGCCAGATCTTCAATATTTTGTAGGCGGGGCAAAAATCATATGATAATAGGGGGGGGGGGGGGTGCATTGATGGATCTACTCAGCTCTATCTCTAGTTAGCTCCCTAGCTCCCAAGTGCAGCTTAGTAAATGATATTTCAAATACGCCATTTTCCGTACAATGTTTTTGTCACCTTCCTTGTTGTTATGTGTTTGCTAATTTGTAATTTTTTTTTTAATTCATAAATTATGCACTTGTGATGTAGTATGACTATAATATGACTTATATTCTTCTGCATTTGGAGATTAGATGTTGGACCCCAATCAGTGGTGATCTTTGCATATTTGTGTTCCGGCATTCGGTAAACATGTCCTGCCCAATCCCAATGAATAATGATAATGAATGAGATAAATTTGAAAAAATTACGTAAGTACTTATTTGTAATTTCTTTTTTTAATTTATTTATTTATTTATTGAATAATAGGTGAGCAGCTTTTGCTGATGTGCCTATATCTCAGTGTTGAAATAACAAATTATAGCTAATTGTCTGTTAAAATGATTTTGTCTTTTACTATCCATTTGTCAAGTTTGTTCTTAAAAGAGTTTAATGACTTTGCCGAAATAACATCCTCAGGCAACCTGTTCCAGTTGTAAACCACTCTGTTGCTGAGGATGTGATGTGCAGTGTTTGTCAGTGATGGCGCGTGGGACAACTGGGACTTATGACGCCGACTGTCTCTCTTATGCTCCTTTAATCTGTACAGGTTCCTTATGTGAGGGAGATTATAAAATCCATTCAGTATTTTAAATGTTTTGATCAAGTCTCCCCGCAACCTTCTCTCTTCTAGTGTAGTGAGGCGTAGGGCTTTTAACCTGTCTGTGTAAGATTTGCGTCGAAGGGCATATGGCAATTTTGTCGCTTTTCTTTGCACACTTTCAAGTAAATCAATGTCTTTTGAAGTAGGGGCTCCAAATTTGATAAGCATATTCTAGTAGTGGCCTCACATAAGTTTTATATATTTTAAGAAACATTTCTACAGTTATAGATTGAAAAGATCCACGAATGACATAAAGAAAAGAGTTTGCTTTTTTTACAATTGCAGAAATGTGTTCTTCCCATTTTAAATTTGATGTAATTATAACACCGAGGTCTGTTTGCTGATTCACTGAAGATAAAGCAACACCATTGAGATAATAGGTTATTAGGGGGTTATTCTTGCCTAGATGTAAGACCCCACATTTTGCAACATTTACATTGACAATCCAGTCCAAGGTCCAGTCTTGCACTTGATCTAGATCTCTTTGGAGCTGCCCAGAACCAACCAATGGGTTTGCAAAAAATTTACCATCATCAGCGAAGAATGCTGATTGAATGAAATAAATTAATGAAATAAATTAGAAAAAAAATGACGTATTTCAAGTAGGTACTTATTTGTGTTTTTTTGAGTATACAGAGATAGAAAACTATGTGAGTAATACCGCGGGATGTGACTAGCTATACAAATGTGAATAGCTATAGCAAAGACAAATTGGTAATTCCGAAGTGTAGACTACAAAAAACATGTAATTCTTTTATAGGAAACAGTGTTCGCTTCTATAATGTCATACCAGATCAGTTGGCAGGTCTCAATGAAAAAAGGTTCAAAAATATTGTAAAGACCTATATTTAATGGATAAAGCCTATTATAAAGTTGATGATTTCATTAAGGACAAAAATGTATGGCAAAAAAGTGTATCACAAATGTAACTACCAATTAATTAAGAGTATTTTAACATCGTAATTTAAAATTTTAGATTTAATTTTATTTATTTTTGCTTTTTATAAAGCTTTTGACAAAGGATTTAGCTAATTAAAATAGTTGAATCCGTTGGACAAGGCCTCTTTACAGCCGCTTACTGTTAAATATTGTCACTTGTTTATGTATTTAAACTCTTTTATTATTTTGTATTTGACGTTACCAAGTTTTCTTTGTAAAATAATGGTTCGAAGAAATAAATTGAATTGAATTGAATATACATAAATTACCACTTAACTAATTTAAAAGACCCCCTTGTCAATATGTTGATCTATGGATTTATATATACAGCGTGTGGCGGAAAGGTCCAACAATATTTTAACAGGTCATTCCAACACTGATATAGACTTCATCTCCGAAGATCTCTTTCCCCTCAGCACTTTAGATCGCGAGATAATACGAGTCAAAGTTTGATGTAAAATTGACCAGCTGCAACCCTAATGCATGTACAGCTGACAAACGACCTTGCCTGTCAAAGACTAAATTTTGTGCAGAATATGTATTGTATTTATTTTGCCTACTTCGAAAAAAAAAATAACATAGAGAAAAACGTCTAGGAGTAGGTAGCTACTACGGTATACAGCGCTGGTTTAGAAATTCTAAGCCAGTTCGGCTAAATTTTATGTGTACGTCTCGTTTCGCTCATCACTATACCGACCAATTTTATGAATTAAAACACTATTGCTAATGTTGTTTAATTGATTGTGATAGTAGAATATTTAAATTCAACAACACGAAAGAAAGCGTATGTATGCCAAAATTAGTTAGGTACATACTGTGATACATTTCGTACCATTTCAAATTAATTTTCACTTCTTAATTTTATTTTATTCTTTGCGAAATGTCCACGGCGGACTGTCGGCAAGTCGGCATTTGTCAAACGGAGTCAAACCGATTGACGCGCTGTGCCGCTGCGGTTTTTCGCCTTTCGGAACGGCGCGGCGCGCCATGCCGAAAGGCGAAGCCCGCTGTCCAATATGATTTTTTAGAAGTATTTGAGGTTTAAATTTTTGAGTTGAAAGTTCAGTCACTCTGTAGCGTCGTTGGTGTGTTGTTGTTTTTTTATCGCAAAATTGATATCTACGATGTCATCACTGTACCTAGACATGGTACCTAGTTAGTCGCCATGAAGAACGTGAAATTTCCCGCAAACGTCTGAACAGCACTAAAGACGCCCGAGTCAGGGCCTGTTTTAGTACTACCAGCAGTGCAGGGTGCTGGTCCACCACCCTGGACTGATACTTCTGAGGCCGCCCTCGTTACGCGTAGGAGGAAGGTGCGCGGCGCCGCAAGCACCTTGGATTGCAGTGTGAAATGGATAAATATGTTTGTGTTGTGTTGTTGTGCACTGAAATTTTAGTGTTACATTACAGTGCGACTATGGTTAAATAATAATGAGATTATTAAAAGGTTAGTTAATTTAGTAAAAAATAAGTAGTTAGTGTAGGTATCTTCCATTCTTATTAGAGAGTTTAAATAATTAAATTAAGTAATTATACTAACTTTTTATTTGACTTTCGATTCAAACACGTACCTACTTAGTTTTATTTCATATGACATTCCTTCCATCCTTCCTGTCTAATATTGTTTGAAGGCTTATTACACTTGACAAAATTTAGTCGACTGAATTCAGAAGCAAGTTAGAAAGAAGCAAACCTCGCTTCTGAATGTAGTATGCTACTCGTAGGCTCGTAGCTTACTGAATGCTAGGTATTACTACACTTCACTAAATTCAGTAGCGAACAAATTTAGCCAAGGGTAATAAGGCTTAGTTTTGGTTAAGTAGGTTAGTGCTAATAAAAAGCATCTGTTTTTATGCTATCTGGCTCAATCGAATATGGCAGTTCAATAGCTTCCACGCCTAATCTTTCTCTCTTGTTCGACTTCTATGCTATTTAGGGGAGATTTTTCAAACGACAGATAAGTAGGTATCAATGCGCCGGCGCCGGCGGAGCGGCGCGCGGTGGCCGGCGGCGCGGCGGTCAGTGAACGCGCCGTACAGCCGGTTAGGGTTGTCAAATAAAATAACAAACAACGAATTTTTAACTTTGTATGGAAATTTTTTTTTAAGCTTTCGTGTCTAATATTCACACATGTGATTTGATACTTAGTATAGATGAACTACCATAAATATTGTTGGACCTTTCCGCCACACGCTGTATATGTCTATACTAATATTATAAAGAGGAAAGATTTGTTTGTTTGTTTATTTGTAATGAATAGGCTCCGAAACTACTGGACTGATTTCAAAAATTCTTTCACCTTTGGAAAGCTACATTATCCCCGAGTAACATAGGCTATATTACATTTAAAAAAAAATTAGGAATCCTTACTAAAACTCCAATAATGTAACATAAGGTGTAAAAAAAGACCTGAAAAATTCCTTACGTCGCGTGCGAAAACTATTGATGATACAAAATCATTTACTACGACTTTGCAGAACTCATCATTATCTACAAAAAGTGTCGCGACACCATATGTCTAAATATTATAGTTATTATGTCACAGTAAGCAGTTTTTTAATTCTAAAATATTAATTTATATATGCCGCCTCTTGAAAAGGCTCTTCATTTGTACCTTGGTATTAATCCTTATCAAAATAAATTACTTTATATTCAAGACGGCTTTAATACATTTTTTTGAATTATTCAATTCAGACATTTAATTCCGAAGATTTCACGAGTTTAAAAATGTAAGTATTAGAAAAAAGTCGCGGGGTTGTCGCTCACCGCGCTCAGCTAGCCAGCATGCGATGTAGGCTCCATGTAAGCGTCACTGGGGTACGGGGGGGGGGGGAGTCAATGTAATAAAATAAAGTACGCAGCGGTCGTGTGCGTGATCGTATGATTTTAGCTTGAAAAAATTTTGAATTCGTTTCGTAGGTAAATAAGTATATGATAATAAATATTACATTTTAATGTAACTATTCTGCTAACTGCTTATAGTAGTATTTTATGGGTATTCCTGTTCAAAATTTCAGCAAAAATTTAGTAAAAGGTAGTTTTCTAAGCCCATATTTTTCATTTTCTTTCAATAAGTACCTACTACTTACCTGATAATAAATATTATATTTTAATTATTCAAACAGCTTAGTACTTCATATAGTTCAATAAGCAAAAATTTAGTAAAAGCCTGTTTAATTATTTATTTCCTTCTATTTTTCATTTTATAATGCCCAAAAATGCCAAAAAGATCAAGATCTCAACTTTCTAAACATAGTTCCCAGGCGAGGGCAATAAAAATACGGCGTAATGAGGAATCTTCATCAGAAACTGAAATTCGCGTGCTAGAGAGTCAAATCAATCGAGCGTTCGCAGCGGCTTGCTGAACAAAATTTTTATCACTGGCCCAGCAGCTGGTCAACTAGCTCATATACCGAGGATACCGATGATTCCAACTGATCTGCCAATCCCTTTTAAACGACTTTAGTTTCCGGTGAAATCATCTTTCGCGTTAACTATTAACAAGTCCCAGGGCCAAACCTTCGAATTATTAGGGATCGACCTACGAAAAGAATAGCCACTCATGGCCAACTGTATGTTGGCCTATCACGTGTCGGAGCTCCTGAAAATCAATTTATTTTGCTGCCACAAAATAAAACTACTTCAAATATCGTTTACAGGAAAGCTCTGACTCACTAAAACTAATGGCTTTTGTTTTGTAAATAATATTATATATGTATAAAATTTTACAATAAAAAAATACAAAAAAACATTAATAAAAAAAAATCATAAAACAAATTCAAACTTCCTTTATAATTTTACTTTTTTTTTGAAACTGATACAAAAAAAGGGTGTATGTGTGTGTGTATGTACCCGTGCGAAGCCGGGGCGGGCCGCTAGTATATAAATATATTTCTTTTTTTTTATAATAAATAGTTATAATATTATAACCAGTGGAACTATTAGCCTAGTTAATTTCGCAATAGTAATGTGGTATATTTGCATTACAATGCATTAGCCAGTTTATCCAGACCCACAGTTAACTGTAAATCAAGTTAACTGGATTAGTGAACAGTTCGTTGTACCAGTAACCTTACACAATTCACTGGAAAGGAGGTGAGCCGATAATCTTGTTAGCACACCTTGCTTTCATTGTATGAAATTGTTCCAACTGCAATATTATCCTACTAATATAAAAAATGACAATGTAAAGATGTTTGTTTGAAGTACAATTTTAGTCTGGAAGAACACAACTTTCTACTTTTTATCCCGGCAAAATAGCGGGAACGGGAACTACGCGGGTAAAACAGCGGGACACTGCTAGTACAAAATAAACCACCTAAGAAATAAGGTCAGCAAAATATAGATGTTAAGTAATGTCTTTTTGACCTTTATGGTCAGTTCCTGGATATGTTTTCTCACAGATCATACTAGAATAACATTATAATATGCCAGTTAGTCAAGCACTTCACCAGACAATTATTTGCCAATATAATATCCTAATATCTAATCACTTTGTGTTTGGTTTGACTGATAAAATTAAGATTTGCAAAATTGAGTATTTCACACAAATACAATAGATATAAGTACTCATAGTAGAAGTAATACATTAATTTCACACAAATACAAAATTTTAATCTAATAACATTAAGATTAATCTCAACCAAAAACACTATTTAAATTACGTAATATTAACTTGCAATATTGCACTAATTTACATATAAAGTTATGTACATATGTATGTAAATACATAAATAAAACATAATAATAAATATTGGTGGACATTTCACACGCAGGACCATCTACCTATAGGTGTAACATTAATATGTATTCAACTGTATGTTAATATGTTTTAAAACTAAAAATTGAAATCATGGATATATATTATACTAGCGGCCCGCCCCGGCTTCGCCCGTGGTACATATATATGACCTACATCATTCAAGGATTACGTACATATGAAAGAACGGTGAATGATTTTTTTAAATCGGTCCGATAGTTCCCGAGATTACCGTGTACTAACTATATATATGCTATAGACTACTTTTGATCCCCAAATTATCGTGCTGTTTACTGGGTCAGAAGTGACACCTGTAGACAACTGGCGGGGATGACTAATTAAATGACGATTGATCAGTTTTCGACCGGAGAGGAAAAATGATTAAATTACTAAAATGGCTATTAAAAAATAAGGGTTGATCGTAGAATGGTAAAAATTGAGCATTGTATGTATTTTTGTATGTTGTATCATAAAATAATAGAAATTAAAAATTTTGTCTAAAAAATAAAATAAAAAATTTAGGGGTGGACTACCCCTAACATTTAGGGGGATGAAAAATAGATGTTGGCCGATTCTCATAGATACCGGATAAGTACAAAAAAATTCATCAAAATCGGTCAAGCCGTTTCGGAGGAGTATGGCAACAAAAACTGTGACACGAGAATTTTATATATTAGATAGTATATCTTACCATGTTTCAATATGCCCTTAATAAATAATAAGAACTTACTTAACGAATGCTTTTAATTGGTATTTAAATTTTACAGATTAATATAGATGAAGGTTTGACCTATTCTATAGTCGGTATAATAATATGCAGTAGTGTAAAATGAAAGCCAATGATCGATGTAGATGGCCTGGTGCCAAAGATTCGGCGTGGCGTGATCACTGACCATGCCACACATTCAAACTCGCCCACTGATACTTAGCTGCCTGAATTATATAACTTCTATATTGTAAAGGTCTATTCATATAAGTTACGGTTCTGCGTTTTATTACTGTGTAGCCAGAAGCCATCGCGTCGGCAGCTCGCATCATTGCCAATTCTCAATTCCTAGTAATTAACATCAGCCTTTTCCATGTATATGTTACCGTAACATTATGGGCTACATTCTTTCGCAATCTGACGTCGTTAGATTAGTAACAAACCTACCGTTATTTATATTATAGACTGCAGGCCCGTGAACAAAATTTATGGGTCATATGAATCACCAGGAGACTTATGTAGGATGATAGAAGGGTATAAAATAATAAGATTCGGCACTAAGCCGTCACTTGAAAGCTGTCCAACTAAGTGCAGGTGAAGAGATAGGGGGTTGCAACTCTCGATCATTTCTCCTTGTCGCATGATTTTTGTACGGCGTTAGGGAATAATGGATAAGAAGATTTGAAACTATACAAATTATAAAATTTAATTTTTTAATTGTTATTTTTGTCGGAAAAATCTGATTCTCTGCCGATTTTTAGGGTAAATTTGGTCATTGGATTATGTACGGCATTGGTTCCATAAAGTTTCAATACCTCTTCTAATCCATTATTCCGCAATGCCGTACAAAAATCATGTATCAAGAAGAAAGGATCGAGAATTGCAACCCCCTATCTTCACCTGCACTCAGTCGGACAGCTTTCGAGTGACGGCATAGTGCTAAATCTTATTATTTTATACCCTTCTATCATCCTACATAGGTCTCCTGGTGGTTCATTTGACCCATAAATTTTGTTCACGGGCCTGTAGTCTAATAGGAAATGAGCAATTTGACAATTTGCGGTGGCAAATAGATACCTACTTACGTAAATCGACTATTGAAACCTATTATTATTTCAGCCACTTCTGTCCCCAACAAGAAACTTAATCAATTAATAAGTTTCTTGTTTGGGTTCCTATACGAGTAGCATTAAAATACAACATACGGAATTCGCAATCATAGTGTGTTGTTGGTTCCTTTTGTTTTTGCATAGCAAAACGTGTAAAATGGTCACGTTCTTCATTATTGCTTCTGATACAAATGGGTGATTGGAACTCAAATAAACTTTCAACTCTGGCCTCGAACTTTCCCTTATGGATAATGTACAGATATAAAGAGTGGATAGAGTACCAAATAATACACAATGCTGAGTTAAAACAATGAAATGACTTTGTGCGTTCACTACGATTCGCTTACACCTAATCGTGGATCGTGGGACGTTACCAACAAAATTCTGAAATACGTGTTTGGTAAAACAATATCATCTATTCTATGACAGTATTATGTGGAGAACAATAATTTAAATTACTGATTAAAATAATAATATAATGACACGGAACTACTGCGTAGCGTGCGTGCGTGCGTAGTTTAGGGTTCTAAATGCTGCAGGATATACACATATTGGATTAATTCCAAAATATTAGGAAGATTATGTTGGGTGATAAAACCCGAAAAAGTTCCAAAATTCGGTGGGTGTACGGTCTATCTAAGGCCTATTGCCATAAGTCACTAAATAGAAAAAACCCTCGACGCTCTCAATAAATGAAAATTTCCATTTCTTCTTGAATTTTAAAAGTAAACAATGTGTGCTACTGCCAAATATTATCTATACCCAATAGCATCTAATTATTACTTATTTATCAAATGCCTGAAGTACTCAGTAGTAGTTCGTCTACACCCTTCACCTATTTCATTGACTGTCCCTACTTAGAAACTTGAAACTGCATCTTGTATTTATAAAATGTGTTCTAAAAATGGTGCAAAGTTCATTCGCTTCGTAAACTCGTGACATTGCGCAACCGTTCCACGTCGGTTCCACATCGGAGCGTGAGCCTAGCTTACTAACTATGGTTAGGTTTTTTAATGAGTAGTTGTTTAGTAGTAGGTCTTGCGCGTTTTGCGTTAACCCAAAAGTCTGGAAGACAGCAGAAGAAGCCATCAGGCCAACTGTCTCAGGTTCAGCAAAAATAACCTTCCACATCGGTCACGCCGTGAATCCGTGGACGACCGCCGTCGCAAATTGAAATCGCCTTGAGCACATTCGCGATAAGAAATCGTTTGCAAATTGATTGAAGGAAATGCAGTTTACCCATAAACCAGTAAAATATGTACGTTATAGTTATATATACGTACGTTGTGTAAGCCTTGTTTCTGTGTTTGTTTGGAAGAAACATTGAAACAGCTAACATAAGAGATAAGAGCTAATATTTCTTTAAATGTCAGCTTCTTTCCTTCGTGGGCATACTGTAATAGTCAATCTTTACAGCCTTTTACTGTAGTAGTAGGGAAATAAAGGAAACCCTCTCGATTTTGCCGAATTTGCCGTAGGAGTTGTAACTTGGTACTAACTACGGACTTGATGCAAAACGGTCATCATAGCACTGTTTATATATTTATACTAGCTGTTCCCTGCCACGCTTCGCTGTGGCACATTATGATGCAAAAATTAGATAAAAACAATCCTTGATGCGGATTACATATCATTGTAAAATTTGAGCTCGATCGGTGCAGAACTTTTTGAATTTTTGAAGCGTACACAAATCAACAACATTTTTATATTTAGAGATTAGTAGCGGCTTGCGGTTTTACCGGCGCGGCGCGGCGTAGTTTCCATACCCGGAAGGGTTTTTGGAAATTTAGTTTAATAACATGATTCTTGTAATTTTGTTTATTTAACTTTATTTTTTTCTTCTAAAAGTACTAGTTTTTAAACACTAACCTTTTGATGTTTGTTAATAATTTGAAAGGTACATTATTCCAGATTGATATAGGCTTATGTAGTGTGAATCCATCTGACATATAAAAACTATAGAATACATCTGGATACAATTTTATGAAACTACTAATAATATTAAAATGTCCAAGTTTGGATGTTTGTTTCTCAAACAAGTCGGAACGGCTGAACCGATCAGGCTAAAATTTGGAATACCTATGGCACACAGTTTGATCACAATTTGGAATAGAACATAGGCTGCTTTTTAACGCGGGAAAATAAGGGTAACGGGAACTACTTAAGCGGTTGAAACCGCGGGTCGCAGATAGTTATAAATATGTCATGACATATCTTCAAAGTCGGCGATAAGTGCCAAAACTTCAACGCAAAAAGAAAAACAATATTGATAAGTTGATAACTAAAACACACTTTGCCCTTGCACCTAGTTGATGCATGTATCGCATGGACCGTAAATGATCATGACCACGAGAACCATGTAGATCTTAGAGCTGCGTAGTGAACAGTTACTCAGCTCCGTGTCATTTATAGTACGCACGTGATACTCATCGAAGCTATTATAGTCCGATTACGTAGCTACAACGCACAGGGAATTCCGATACACTGCTACCTATAATACCTATGTAATATACAAGTATATACGTAGTCGCGTTCGCTTGGGGAAGTACTGCACCTTAGTTACTTGCGTGCAAACATTTTTACTTGACTACGAATTGTGGTGATTTGTTGAATAGAACTTAGCGTATATTACCTACATATTTCTGTCAATGAATATAGGCTAAGTCCAACTTTTTTTTTCAATAAACATTGAACTAACGGCATCATCCAAACAAGCACAAAAACTTAGAATAAAACTAAAAAGTATCATTTGATTCGCTTCCTAATGATCTATTAGAAGTCGGTTTATGCTAGCACGGAATCTAATATATCTACTGTCTACCAAAATTTGGGGCTAGCGCGGAAGCTCAGGGTTCAAATTGAATTTATTATACTCACATGATACACACTCGAGCTATATCTGAAACCAACCCATTTACTCGCTACATTTACTTATGGTAGACACACACTGAGGTAGTACTTCATTTCGTTGGACAATAGATACAAATTGCTAATCATGATCTGAAAAGATCTGATGTGACTACTTGGCTTCTCTAAAAACCTTTTCCTGTTCTGTTTTCTTCCATTTAATTTTATTTCGAAGCGTCGAGATTGCTTTACATAACCATCTCCCCAATAGAAAAACATACAAAAGATCTGGTTTCATACATAACAGCGGCCCTACATCCGGGCCGGACCTTTGAAAAGCACTATAGCAATGGAGTATTGTTAGATGCTATTCAATTTGTTCCAGGTTATTGTCATTGAGTAAACCCAGCCATTGGAACGATCCATTTCAGCTATTTTTAGACGTTACATAAGTACGAGTACTACTTGATAATAACATCGATTCATAATTAAATCGATAAGCACGATGAGAGCCTGTATTATTTATTTCCGAAGAAACGGAACAGTCGACTTTCATTGAATACATTGTATTTGTATATATGTTTTTGTTGATATTTTTATTCAAAATTGGTCACCCAGTCGAAAGTTATGAGGTAACAAACATAAAAATATACCTACTGTCGAATTGAGAACCTTGCCCTTTTTTTGTAGTCCAGGTTGAGAAATAAGTTATGAAACAATATTTTTTGGAGGGATATGTATGACTTTGTTAGCTTTTTAACCGACTTCAAAAAAGGAGGTTTCTCAATTCGACTGTATAATTTTTTTGTTAATAATATCTTTCGGATTTTCAAAGGGCACATCATAAAGTCATGATCGGTTTAAAAGTTCTACTCCGGGGCCTAAATGCCTGTCTAATGGCTATTTTCCCGAATCCCGATGGCTACGAGTAAATAAACATCATCTACATATGTATGTGTTGTAAATGTAATTAATTAGACCACAAAACATCCTACAAATCTTTTGTTTTGATGATGATCGTGATATTGGTGATGTAAATAATCTGGGTGTCTTCAAGTCGAAGATGAATCTATTTCTTCTAGGAGACACTTTCCATTGTGGACCATAATCAGGTGAGATTGCGGTCAAGTGCAAAGTGATGGTAAAAAAAATTAGCAGGCCAAGCTATGTAGGTTTTTGAGCTTGCGTGATGTGGTCTATCGGTTCGCAATTTACAAAAAAATACATTGTTTTTTTTTTATGGCTCTTAGTTTACGTTTGTTGTTGCACGCATTTGTTATCCATCAGTCCTTGCGTGTTGCTGCAAGAGTGCTGCTATCTTATCTGTTGCCGGGTCGAGTTATGCAAACTGTCACGGCGTGTATTTTTGGCAACCTATCTATATCCAGATAGAACGGCGCAGTGTGTCAGTGCTGGCTGCCAGTTCTCTCAATTCTGGCGCCCTACTCCGCTTTGCGTGCCGGTCATTGCCTCCAGTTTACCTAGTTAACGAGGTAAAGGGCTCCTCAGACTACTACTCTGTCACTTTACCAAATTAACCAACCTGGTTGTTACACTTCTATATATTGAGAAATGAAAACGACTTTGTAATGTTATTATGAATATGATCACGAATAAGCTAAGAATATCTGTATGATCTAATATCGTTTTGCCTTGTTTTTCTATCGGACTGATAGTACTTAGCTTGAAAAAGCGAAAGCTTTCATGGGTGACGTTCCAAAGACAATCTATATATATAAAAATCAATGCCACTTTTCGTTGTAAGTGAACTCCTAAACGGCTGGACCGACTTGAATGATTTCTTTTGTATACGTTTGGGTAGGCCCCTGGATGGTTTAGATTCACAAATAAGTCCGGCAGATGGCACAGCAGTTGGTATTATCCGAGCGAAGCCGGAACGGGCCGCTAGTAATGTAATATAAGGTAATGTAGTGTAAGGTCAAATAAGGTAGTTTGACACTCCATTCGTAATAAGACTGTCTAGGTTGTGGATTGCGTTGGCTGAGTGGAGATTTTGCGGTCGGTATAAAGTTGGTGCCTTTCATTATTCGGTTTCTTCTAGGTAAGCGTGCTCCATAGTAGACCGCATCGCATCAAGCATCAACTGAAGTGGTGATCAAGTGCAAACTATTGATCGATAAAAAATGATAATTAAATCGGTTTCGAAAAAAAAAAAATCGCCCCATTCGTTTATGCGATACCCATATCCATGGATCAGACAGAACCGCCAAACTTATAACATCCATTTTACGATTTTTATAATATAGAGTGACGAGATGAGTAAGACGTATGCCTGCCCAAGTGACACGCCGCCATTGAAACACGAAGAGTCCCTAATCATTACCTAGTACTGCACAGTGCTCACCTAGAGATAATTATAAGATGTGTTATCTCTATGACCTCTTATTACACTAGAAACATTACCCTTCAAACTGAAACACGTTGGCAGTTTCACATAAAACGTAGGCTGGGTAAAAGAACGATACTTCCCTCGAACGCTCTCAATCGCATTTTTTTTTTAAAGAGCCCTGTGACAGTAGACCTCAACTGCTTACCTAACTTTGGTCGAGCTCAGAAGACGCAGGGCCCTACAAATCTAAACGTGCTAAGTGACCAGTACACATACGTACAGGATGTTTGAAAACGTTACATACATTAATATGTTATAAGTTACAAGTGCCAAGCAGCTATTTGAACATGGACAGTCGAAACCACTGCCTAATATTGCACTGCGCTCCATGCACAAGATATTCATGTGAATCTGAAAATATATTCGAAAGTGTTTACAGTATTATTCATCGTATTTAACCCGCGAATAAAAAAAGGAGTGTTATAAATTTGACGTCGATGTCTGTCTGTCTGTGGAACTGTAGAGCTCAAACGGATGGACCGATTACGATGCGGTTTTTTTGTTTGAAGGATTTTCCGTGCGGTCGTTCTTAGCTATGTTTGGTTAATATCGATTCAAGAAAAAATCCACAAAATGGTGGACAAAATATTTCTTCACAACCTTCCTCAATATGGGTATCAAATGAAAGGGCTTAACTAGTAGAATACTATACAGTATACACTATGATAAATTTTAAATCCAAGATGGCCGCCACCACAAAATAGCGAAATACATTTATAAACAAATACTTTCACTACTCCCTCTATATGGGTATCAAATGAAAATCAAAATTTTAAATTTTGTTCTTGTTATAAATTAATTTATACAGTTTAAATATGAAAACATTAAAACACGCGACGAAGAGTGCTCACATGAATTGGTGTATTAGTAGTCTGGCAAATGCTTTATTCCATTTTCATGTGAATTAGGATCGATAGCCGGCTGTAACGGTAATGGCGTGTGACTAATTGCAAAACGACATTTTAGCATATTATTTGTAACAGTTTCGGTATACTTGACTAGTAAATAATTATTTCTGATATCTGTGAAGGTGAACCATAATTCTCGTTTACTTTTACACCTAATTAGTATGTATACAAATCGCTCGGCATCGCGTCAGTCACGTCGACGGTAGGTACCAAAGTCGCATGATTGTTGTGAATCAACTTGAATATAATAATAAACCAATAAATGAAAACAGTTGTCTGCGACGCTGCGATATTGTTTCGTTTAATTAAATATCTGATGAAAACAACAATTATTTAGTAAAATGTTTATTTTTTCCGCCGGTGTTTGTACAATCGGTTTGAAAAAAGTACCTAAGCTCTTCTTCTATTTATAATTAATTAGTGTACATTTGACCCGCCTAGTTCCTGTTCTAGTATTTTTTCTGGGATAAAATACGAGTAGTCTAATTATTTTTTTTTTTTATCTAAAATAATAATAACTTATCGCACCAAATTTCAGCCATATCCGATCAGTATTTTTTTTGTATTTATGTACATTGTACATATACGCGAAAGCGACGCTAATTGTCAATAGATTTTGTTTTTTTTTTTTTTGTTTGGTAGAAAATGCTGTAGAGGTGCTATTGAGACCTTTGAAATATTTATAGTCTAAATTTTTTCGAAAACGGTGTGGCGGCTTTAAAAATATCAACAAAAAAACTGAAATATGCTTTCACGACGTAGTCTTCTTATGAAAGGCCGAGTGTCTGAATTTAATTTGAAATTCAACTCGGGTTTTCGTTTTTCGGTGAAAATTAAATTATTGCATCTGAGAATCACAAACATCCACACAAACATACACCATCCATCCACCTAACACTTATTTACCATCTCGACTTGGTTCGGCTCTTCGACCGTCTTACTAAAACATTTATAGCTTGGCTCTCTCTCTCTCTCTCTCTACAATTTGAAACGCACATAAAAAGAGAGCAATATAAAAGGCAAGGCCGTTTTACTAAAGCAGTAGTAGTTTAAACCCTTTTTTCGAACAAAAGATAGCCTATGTCCTTTTTTCGGCTCTAATCTAGACTATCTCTGTGGAAAATTTCATTTAATTCGATTCAGTACTTCAAAATTGTTTAGAACGTAACTTTTTTGAAATAGTGAACGATTTGTTGATGTGGGTACTATGTAAAGTACACACATATTGTAACAGTGTTATAGGTATAATAAATCGGTTTGCCTTTAGCCTTGAATTATAAATTGTACTCTCCTGTCATTTGACATTTGTGTGACATTTAGGTAGACGACAGAGTAACGTCAGTTTATAATTTATGTGGCTGAATACTTTTTTTTGGAGTAGAGTGACGAGACGAGCAGGACATGTAACTGATGGTAAGGAACATGCCCGTAACAGCAGCTTTTGGAACATAAAAATGACCAAAACATTATCTAGCACTGCACTATGCTCGTCACTCACAGAAATAAGATGTTTTAACTCTAAGCGCTGTAATTTCAAATCGATATACAGTGATGTTTCACAGTACTGCTTGGTGGTGGGCAAAGGTGTGGTACTTCCCCAGACGGACACTGCAAAGAGTCCTACCACTACAATACTGGCACACGTTCGGAAGTTTCCCATTCGCTAATAGTCGACGAGGATTTCTGAAAGTCCAGAATCTTCTAAATTTGTCCATAACAACAGAAATATTTATGAACCTTAGTATAGAATACTTATAATTGTTGGTACTCCAGTATACAAAAAAAATATGTATCTTCATTATTACATTAAAAAATAATGTATTCTCTCAAAATCACTGCAAGCTTGACACCAAAGTGATTTTATTAGTCATTTTTTGCGGGTTATAGGCGATTCGCCACAAAGTTAATTCGCCACAAAAATAAATGTGTGTAAATTCGCCACAATTCTATTTTTTTGATAAATCCTCATTTATCAATTGTAAATTCGCCACAGTGTTTTTTTATGTATAGTCAGCAGAAAAATCAAAGAATAAATGTGTAGTATTTTATATATAATTATTTTTCTTAAGCTTAAAACTAAGAGGCACAAAATTAAAGGAATATAAACAGACAACATAATATACAACATACACAGTAAAAATCAGATTTTACGAGTATTTTTTTACTTTCATAGGTTTACACTTGACCGCCTTGACGACGATGCGGTTTTCGATTAAGCTTACCTAGTAGAAACCGATTCAACTCGATTTGAAGATACCAAAATTATAACTATCTGGAAAAGTCTACTCAGGCAGATATTTTTAGTACCTAGCCTTTTTAAGTAATCTCTCATTTCACATAATATTTAACACGATTTTATTAACTTGGTATGTATGAATCTATGAATCAATGTATCTATTTAACGGAATCTTTGAATATGATTTTCACCAATTTCTAAACAACACGATTAGTTTGAAACTTTGCATTCTTATCCATGAGAATGCAATGGTTTGTAGAGTTTGTCCCACCAACCATTCTTATCGATCACCTTACCAAGATCATAAGTATTAAGAACTTTGTTTACTACACAAAGTTTTTAGAAAAGCAAGAAAACTTTTTAGTTGGATCTTTTGTATAAGCGTGTTTCTTTAGTTTTAAACTATTGATTTATTGCATAAAGTAGGGTTACCAAGTAATGTTTGTTGTATTAAGCGTCTAAAACGTTAATTTACAAGATGCGAAGATGTTATAATTCGAGAAAAATAAAATCAAATTTTTGAGCAGGTCATGAAGTCATAGGTTTTTTATAGTATAGAGCAAGGGTCAGCAACAGGCGGACCGCGGTCCGTATCCGGACCGCGAAGGGTCGAACCTCGGACCGCCAATAAAAAATATTTGTAATGTATTGTAAGCCAAGTATACATTTTAAAATGTAGATAAGGTACACTGTACCTTTATTAATTTAGATTATATTTTTTTTGCCACAGAATCTACAAATATTTTTTTTCTATTAAATATTTTCCGCAAAGCGACTAAGTGAAACTCCACACTTTCTAATACACGCTCCTCTTCGCCACCACAAGCTGGCTCGCTGTCCGTGGACACGAACGTGGAATGCGGTCCCCGCCCAAGATAACTTCTCAAAGAGTATCTCCGTCCAGTAACTACTAGAGAACGCAGACCGAAGAGAGGCAGAGATCCGTATCGGCAGAGTGGCTCTCTTCATGGACAGCAACAAAGAAAGATTGGGAATAAGCTTTTGCTTCGTCTGGGAACGGAAACGAGCCCGTTTGTCACCTGGATTGTCTTGCCTGCTCAATGGGAGTACCGCAAAAGTCACAATGAAGAGGGGGAAACCTACGACGTAATGTGTGCGTGGTAGACTGCCACCGATTTCGGTGCGAAGGTGCGATCGAAAAACAAAACGATTGCGTTAATAGAGTACTCGAAAGGTCGAACGCCTTGCACTTACGCAAGAGCGCTGCTCGGACATCTGAGCAGAAGTGCTGGTAAACATCATGAGGTTGTCATATACGAAGACAGGGGAAAAATTCTGAGCTTCATCAAACCCCTTTGCACGATCAAACAAATGCAACGTACATATGGGGACACCTGTTCCTAGTTCGACCACCCAAACCGGCTCCGAAAGAGCCCAGCAGAGGACAGCCGCGGCCAACCAACGACGGAGCCACGGAGTCACGCACTTTATGCCTTCTTCGAATTTATAGCCCCACTGACAGCGACAAGACGAAGCAGTCATTTACAATAATGTCACTTCCCGGGTCATCAAGAGAAAAGGGAAGAGTGCAGAAAATGGCTTTGTGACACTGAGCAAAAAAGAGATGGAGCGCAAGGGGAAGACCTGTTTACGCGACACCTCGAAACGACCCAATTGTAGTTACTGCCCGATGCACCAAGATTATGCTGGACGATAAAATCCTAGAGATGGCCAAGACCATCGAAGAGAACTCAAACGTCAAATCTGATTAGGAAAACTGGGAGATACCGAGAATACAGTCGGTCAACGGAGTTCCAGGATGTGGAAAGAGAACATGGGTGATTAGAAACTTCGACGTGGGTAAGGACACCATCATCACCACAACAACTGAGGCACCAAAATATCTAAGAGAAAAGCTATCGCACCGTATCGGAAACCTGATCAAAACCAGAGTGCGAACCATGGCTTCTGCTCTGGTAAATGGCTTCGGAACGCTTTCAGTTTTTAGTTGCTTTATGGTGGACGAAGCTCTCATGAACCATTTTGGAGCCATTGTAGCTGACAGACTGACAAATTGTTCAATTTGTCAAAGGCTTCACTTCAAATGGAAATATTTGATACTCAAGAAGATATATCTTTGCAAACGTATAAATTCGTATCCACTTAAAAATTTTGAGCCAAACACATCTCAGAAAAATATGGAAATCGCAAAAAAACTAGCTATCAATTTGGCTACTATGATTGATTCGACTTACGTATGTGGGTCATCTTTCTCAATGTTTTTAAACAAATAATTTTCGAGATTAATCGACTCGACCAATCGACCAATTACTCGTAGAAAATACACGTCGAATTTATTATTCTTCTCGAGGACCAAATTATAAAGAGCTGGCTCAAGAGGATCGGTGTAATTTGTCGCATTGATTTTAGGTCTTGTGTTTTTAATAATTACAAATTGAGTTTGATACCGTACAATAAATAAGTACCACTTAATTATTACCAAGTTACGGCGGGTCTAATCGGGAGAACGGCGACTGCCGATCCGGAGACCCTGGATTCAAAACCACACGCACCACAGTCTTTTCGAAGTCACGTTCATAATGCCGCTAACTTAAAACGGTGAAGGAAAACATCGTGAGGAAAACGACATGTACCTAGAATCTTTCGAAGTCATGTGTCATCCACCAATCCGCACTGGGCCAGCGTGGTGGATTATGGTCTTGACTCTCTTCTTGCGAGGGAAAGCCCCGAGGTTTAGCAGTAGGAACATTTAGTGGGCTGTTTCAGCAATTATTACCAATAGTTTTTTTCTGGACCTCGTTAAAATTTCTGCTCTTCATCCGGACCCCGCCTAAAACTACTTGCCGACCCCTGGTATAGAGTGACGAGATTAGAAGGACATGTTACTGATGTTAAAAAACATGGTTGCTCATTACAGCAAAGGTATCGGCTGTGAATCCCAGGAGGATTCTGCAAAGAGATTCCTACCATTACAAAAAAGGTATCAAATCTACAAACGTTTGTTTTGGAAGGCATTTTTTCAAGTTTTTGTTCAGTTTTTAGAAGCTGTATATGTACTTCTGGGGATGGTATAACGTAGACCACATCATTGCTTAGCATCAGGGGATATATCAGTCAAGTGTATCGCTATTCCGCGGTAACCTACACTAGTGAAAAAACAACTTTTTATATAACACATGTAAAATTTACCGAAATGGACACCACATACAATAATTATCGTCTTTGAAATTTATATGATAAATGTCCTAAAGACAGGTTTTCCTAGTATTTAACTACAAAGATTATAGCGTTTGTCATGGAATGAGCCATTAGTTATTTGTTGTCATAGTTTAAAATCTTTGTATCATTTCGAGTACTTACCTAACCCAATAAATTGTGGCGAATTGCCTATAACCCTAAATATTACTTGCTAACCCTACTTTATGCAAAAATGACATAAAACAAAAATCTGTGACGAATTTACAACAACGTTATTCACCTGTGACATTGTTCATTTGTTTTTTTATAAGTTGTGGCGAGTTTACTTTGAATGTATGGAGTATACAAATTGTGACGAATTTACTTTGTGGCGAATCGCCTATAACCCTTTTTTGCAAATGCATAGACGCATTCTACCTGCATAAAGACATAAGAACATTTAAATGTTTATTTCTAAACATAAAACTCTACTAACAACAATAATAAAAGCGTTTTTGTAACTTTTGTAAGTATTAAAATTACATTTCATCCATGAAGGTTAAATGTCAATATTGTGTCCAGGAACTCAAAATGACGTCTGTCTGTGTGTATGTCTGTGGCACCGTAGAGCTCAAACTGATGGACCGATTTCGATGCGGTTTTTTATTTGAAGTTTAATTTCCGTGCGGTGATTCTTAGCTATTTTCGGTTAATATCGATCCAAGATGGCCGCCGCCACAAAATGGCGGACAAAATATTTCTTCACGACCTACCTCAATATGGGTATCAAATGAAAGGGCTTGACTAATAAAATACAAAACATTCTGACAAATTTCAAATCCAAGATGGCTGCCACTACAAAACGACCAATTACATTATTGTTTTTCACAACTACCTCAATATGGGTATCAAATGAAAGAGCTTGACTAGTAGAACGTTGTACAGATTACAAATCCGAGGTAGTCGGTAAATCAAAATGTTTAATTTAGTTCTTGTACTAACAAGTATATAAATATAAAAGTGTTTTAATAGTTAAAGCGTACTGTGTTTTAGAGGTTAATACCTCGTAGGTGTTTTAGCGCATTTCACTTCTGATTTTCATTTATAACAGGAATAAGATGCACAGAACGGGGAACTGTTGGTTGCTTACCAACACAACACCTGTTTAGAACGTGAAATGCAATATGTAGACGATGCAGAAAGACTTTATGATGATTATTTTGCAGCGGCATGCTCATTTCAAAATGCTGCCGTCTAGAAACCTTACGCAACTGAACTGAAACGTTTCAGAATTAGGGCCAAGGCAAAAAGCGCTGCGATCTGACATAAATATGAAGTCTAATGACAAGCAGATTAAAGTTAATGACAGCATTTTAACACCAAAAGCAGCAGAGATCACTGAACCACTCTAATCGATGTTTAAGGAGTTAGTAATACGTGCATAAAACACGTCATCGTCTAAAGATAAAGCATTGTTAGACGAATGACACGTTGACGACTCATTTAAATAAATCTTTGAGTTCCGAGGTCACGGTGAACCCGCTCATACTAGTCTTGCTTCTGGTCTGACGTGAAACTATTGCGTAGACAATAGACAAACACGCGAGAATCGTATGATCGTAGCTGTTGAAAAGTAAAGTATTTTAAAATTGTATTAGCGTTAAAACACTTGTAACTGACTAAAAGGACTATAATATATGATAGCGGCATCCCTATGTAAACTTTGCAATGAATCACTAAGACGATAATATCAAGGACTTATATTATTTTTTACAATCATTCGCTTACGAATTACGATCAACAGATAACAATCTGTATTAATCGTGTACAAGCAAACTGACCACTCCCTAGCTTGCAACTTGCAACAGTCTGATATCGATGTTGAATGTTTTCAATCTAAGAGATTTTCCAAAACGAGGCGCCCCTGACTCAGTTCAGATGCCCTTCTCATTCATTGGGAATGGAAATAGTATAAAAACTAGGGATTTTGTTAGAAGGAAAATATGGAAATTACTTAAATACCTGATCCATTGCTAGTTTACTTGCCTGCGACTGGTATTGAAAGCCTTGTGATGGATTCCGGCTGGGCAGCTGTTTAAACGATTAAGAAAGGGTTATTGTTCTGGATATAATTATTCATTGTACATATCTTTCTTTATAGCCCGTGGCATCTCCGAGATGTAATTCTACCAAGGAACTATGTGTAAATCTTATTTATGTGTGTGCGTACAAAATGTGGAAATGCATAAGAAAGTATTATTTTGTTTTTGTTTACTTCACAGAAAACAGAAGACTTCCGAGTATATCCGTTAATGTTGGCAGGAGTCACTAGTGTATCTGTTAGCTCATATAACTATGCATTTATAGTCGTGATCTCATTCGTTTATTGGAATATATTATTGCAATCAAGGGATGCGTCAAGATCGTGAAGTTACTGAACTGTGGTTCTTACTAGCTGTTATCCTTATGATGCATTTTATGGATATAAAACGTTATTTGAAACGTTGTCATACGTACGTATATTACTGTTATCATAAAAGTTTCTTAATAAACTAAATTAATTTAGTCCAAAAAAATCTAAAATAATATTTCTTTTCTTGACTTTAATGTACTCAAACAAATATGACTAGCTGTTTTAACATGTGGCAGGTAAACTGATATCTATGAGCTATCTACCACATGTTTAATGTCTGCTTGACTATTGACGTCAGTGTAACTACACAATCATCATTGTCATAAAGTTTTTCTGCTCTATGCGTTATACTAGAACTTTGGACAATTAAACCTAAGCCTGATCAGAGTCACAGTGCGGAACGCCGTTCATGAATGGCGGAAGTTGAAAGGTTCAAACTAACACTAGAGCAATTCTGTTTATGTAGTTATATTATTCTACGTCATGTATTATTCTGCTCTATAGAAATCTACGCCATGTATTCTGCTCTATTCACTAGAGCAGAGGTTCCCAAACTTATTTTGCTTACTGCACTACACTTATAAATAATTTTTAGCACCCGCATTTTTCCACCTACTTAAAAACTACTATAATTTCAAATGAAATAAATGAATCATTGTGAGCTATATTAGCGGAGATGAGCATTTCGTCCGCCCTCCAAGCCTTTACATAATGCCCCCGTTTATTTTCTGGGTATCTTACCCTGCAGCGCTCACAAGGGTATCCACCCTTTGAAAAAGGCTCCACTAGAGTATGTTAGTTTTAGTCACGTAAATTCCGCAGTTCGTAAATACTACTCTACTAATATTATAAACTAGCAGCGCCAAGCGGTTTCACCCGCGTAGTCCACGATCCCTTTGTTCCGGGATAAAAAATAGCCTATGTTTTATTTCAGACCATTATCTATCTATGTACCAAATTTCATCCAAATCCCTTCAGTAGTTTTCGCGAGAAAGAGTAACAAACGTACATCCATACGTTCTTAAATAATGTCACGTTTTTGTAATATTAGTAGGATGCGAAAGTTTGGATCTTTGCCGCTCAATCACGTCGGAACGACTTGACGGTTCGAATTGATATTTGAAATTTGGATACAGTTAGATTACAGTCTGGAATAACACAGAGGCTACTTTTTATTGCGAGAAGATAACAGGAACGGGAACTACGCGCGTTAGACGGCGGAGCGCTGCTGGTAGAACATAACTTCCATTCTGACTTCAATGGGTTGCTATTCTTGCTATCATTTCCTGAGATCATTAAAGTAATATGTCAATTAGTTAATGTTCTATTCATTAATATTCTTATTTACTTTTAAATTAGATTGTAATTTAGTAAGTGTAAGAAAAATTGTATTATTATTATTATTCACAGTCACAGTTCACAGTCGGCATGATTCCGATACGGAATCGTCGGACACTCGATCTGTATATGCTCTCAAAATGGAGAGTTATCTCGTAGACAAGGAGAGTTTATTCTGTGTCGAAAGCATTGGGACTGCGATGTGAATCTGAGTGCAGATAAAAATGTTTTATGCTGGATTACACAGCATATTACTAGATAACAGATTGCAGGTACTTTTTTTCTGTAGAGTCTTACGACAGCCTCAAGTAGCCTCTACTGTCTACCTTCGCGAGACCGGCGACAATATCACACGATATTATGTATCAGATGTTTGACACGAGTATGCGTCCATAGAAAGGAGTAACTATTGTTTCTTTCGGTTCCGTTATCTGTGCAAACAACGTAACAGTTGTCATAATATCTGTGAAATAACTTTAATAATGTGATGTGAAACAACTATAATAATGGAATGAAATAATATAAAGGTGTAGCACGCGTTCAAATAATATTTCGTCATGCAACAGAACTGCGTCACGCGCTAAGCAAAGAAAACTTGGAGTAAACAAAATGAAGCTTACATGGATGTAGTGCAAGGACTTTTTACATAATATCTTATTTCAGTCGTTCGTGTAATGTGAATCTCATAAGGTGTCTGGTTACACAGTAATGAAAGGGAAATCCGAAACTGTTTCTTTTTTGCGTATCACGTATCAGGTGTACAGAAATTAACTCCTAAAATGATAGGTGTCTATACTTACCTACTCCTTTTTTTCAGATAAATTATATTCATGTGTTGTGATAATTCTAAAAATATTGAGAATGTTAAAAATCTACGATGAATAACGTTATTTTGATGTTTATCCAGAAATAATTATTTATGCAGAAGGTTATGATTATTTTTACCTTTTCGCCTGGGTCACTACCACAACTATACCTGTTATTCTACCACCAATCAGCAATGTCCAAACATTACTGTGTTCGGGTGTAAAAGACGTTGTTTCGAGAGAAATTATATCTTTATAACCCAAAGAGACCAGAGAAAGAAGTTGCTTGACGCACTACAAACGCCTGCAAGAACTATTAGGCCCTGAAATACACAATGACAGGTAACTTACCATGCATCTGAAACATACACTCTTGGATTATTCTCCTCATTCTCACTTACGGCGTCCAGACTGGGTCATTAACTATCGAGCAAAAGTCCGCCCTCGCGGTTTCTCAAAGATCGAAGTAGCGCAGTATCCTAGGTGTGAAACTCAGATCGTATCAGGAATACAGAACTGCGCCCCCATATATGGGCGCGCAGTTCTATATTTGGGTATACCCAAATTATAAATATGGCTCAGATGGCTGCTATGCTGAAATGGCACTGGACAGGACGCGTCCGTCGTATACCAGACCAACTATGGGCCATAACCACTACTGACTGGGTCCCGGAGGGTTAAAACCAGGTCGGCTCAGAAAGAGGTTGAAAGATGCTCATCTTTTCATAATTAACGTCCACGACATGGATTGGCTCACAATCGCTCTCGATAGAGACCATTGGAGAGAAAGAGAAGCCTTTGCTCAACGTTGATACAAGATAGGCTAATATAATAATTAAAAAACCCAAAGAGATAAATCGTCTTAATATTTCCATGTGAGCAGTGTTGCAGTGTAGTCATTTGAAAGTTGCTGTTATGGGAAGACGTGTTGCTTGCCCTAAGTAAGACGCATGTATTGCTTGTCCCGTTATATCATAAAAAAGAGCGCGGTGTTGGTTTTCGCCTATTGAGTTGATAGTCCTTTTCAGAAGTTGGACTAATTTCAAATGTAATATTATGCAAAAAAATGTTAAGAGGATTAAATTAGTCATGTTGATGTGACTGATATTATGAACGCAGTTATTATAGTATTTGTAAAGTATTATCACGCTATCGAAGTGGTTCGATATGTCGTCATAATTAGTCATTTTACTAACTATATATATTTACATAGCTTACATAATTTATTAACATTAGTGTTATTTATGTTTAATTTATTGTAATCTTGCTTCGTGGAGTTTTTCAACCCTATTATTAGGTAGTATAAATTCAACATTGACTTTGTTTATATTAATATAATAAATACATCTTAGGTCACTTCTAATATTCTGTTCTTATTTTTCATTTACTGATTGTCATTGTTTATGTTTTGATTCGTGTTTTGTTTATGCCCAAGTTTTGACCAATCTTACTCAGAGAAAGGCCGTCACAGGCGAGATATATTTTCATATTTTCGTGACGTCAGGAAAATATACCCGTAATATATTCATGTTATGCCATATTACTATAGCAAGACATATTTTGATTGTACAGCATGTTTCAACATTGTCTGGGCGCCGCCCATCACGGGTCGTTTGCTCTTTTTAACCCCCGACGTAATAACGACGAGGTGTTATAAGTTTGGCATAACTGTGTATGTGTTTATAGCATCGTAGCTCCCAAACGGACAATGACATGAATAGACAATGTTGAAACATACTGGAAACTCAAAATATGTCATAATATGAATATATTACGGTAAATTTTGCTGACGTCACGAAAATATGTAAATATACATTATAGCTACGTCTGTGACGGCCTTTAATATATTTATATTACGGTATATTTTGGTGACGTCACAAAAATGTATATTATAGCTGCGTGTGTGAACACTCGATCATTTGTATAGAAAATATATGGAAATATGTCCAGCTATTAAATATGAGAATATATATATATTATAGCTCCGTCTGTGACGGCCTTAAAGATTCTTCTTCAATCGGCTTAAAGAAGTAACCTTTCTACGAAAAATTAAGACAAGTTATATAGTATTGTCTTGTACAAAATAGGTCCGCTTCTACGTAATAGTAATGTTGACAAATTCAACATCAAAATCAACACAATACAAATGAATTTGAATTGTGTATGCTATGATTGTGACCTATGGAATGATCTCATCGCACGTAACGCACGCAATCAGAGCGAAGGGGCAAGAGTGTACACAGCGTGAATTGTTTTGCCGAGGACGGGGACGCTCGTTGCTCGGCTCGCCGGAGTGCCTTCGGCGGGACTCGTGGAGTGTCGCGTGTCTGCCGAGCCTCCACGTCGGCGTCGCGCCACCGGCATCGACCGCCCTCCGCGCCCCGGCCGCCGCCCGCGCCCACCCGCCGACGCAGCCGATTACATTCCTCGCGGTTCCTATCAGCTCCGTTAGTCACAGACTTCCACTCGCGGAGAGAGCACGTCCCGTTGTCGCAAGAAAACGACTGCTCGATATCCCTTGCACCAGAATCTATCGCGCCGGTCACAAACAAATATTCTAAAACATTGACATTGGTCAACGAACTGTGAAGTCGCGGTACCTTTCTCTCTTCCGTCTGCCCATTGTAACTATGCACAGGACTTGATCTCGAGCTGCTAACGTTTTAAAAGGATCTAAAGTTTCGTGGAAAAAGTTACCCGAAAATATACAGTGATGTCAGCGCTGACAGTTACCACGACGCTCACAAATGGGCATACCAATGGCCACAGCAATGGGAAGATGGATCTCGGTTTAAATGGATATAGAAAAAATGGATATACGAAGCCAGCACCAGCAATACTCGATGCGCCTGTGAGTAATAATCTTACTTAATACTGTTTGTTTTTAAAGAATGACTCTTAGTCATGGTTGCAGAATAAGGTTATGGTTACTTCGAATTTAGAAAATGCATGCAAATGAAGATAACAAATTAAGCAAACAATATTCAGTCTCGGGCACAAGTGAAAGTGCTCGCCTAGCTGCCCACCATGCAGGAATCTCCGTTGTGCCATGTTCGTATGGAAAGTTGTATGAACATGGCATTTCGATGTCACTACAGTACATTTTATCTCTGATGATTACAATAGATAATTTAACATCACCACGATCACTATTCATCGAGAAACGTGAGTCGACACGGAAGCAACATAAGTGGAAGTAAAAGCAGTTTGTACAAGTTTGTCTAAATGGAGCTTAGGAAGTGTAAATCACGCTGGAACATAAATTTATAAGACGTCACTCATATTTTAAACGTATGAACCAACATAATAAGAGCCAGGAAATACACTGGCCGTGCCATTTATTCTTCATCAGACGTGTACTTAATTTTTTTTTTGTAGAGCCGACGTAAGACGTAAATTAAAATTACAGTTTTTATACGAAGGAGGAAATGTTGGTTCTTAAAATTTTCACACGTAAACATAGTTAATTTAATGATTTTGACGTAAACATAAAATGCGACGTCATTGGATGGCAAAGTTTGAGGAGTCCCCGATTTCGCGTATCGACTGTGGTTGTTGTGATTTTTATTTTCGACACATAGCAATTATTTAATTGGCTCAAGATGCTACATAATAGCTATTGATTACAAATATAAATTATCGTAATGGGGTTATTGACTAGGTTCTAGGCTGCATTACCGTTATGCGGATACATTCAATATGTGTCCCCAAACTAGATGCTTAGGACGCCTTAGCTCCGTACGCAAAGAGTGGTACGTTCTCTACTCAGAAGGTAACGTGAAAGCAATACCTGAATGCTCTGAAACTGTAAAAACAATTAAATTTTGGTAGTTGTACATTTACTGACAAAGAATTGGTTCCTGAGCAACATTACATCAGTGAGCACCAATAAAATGCGAGCGAAAAGGTCTGTTGAGCAATTTGTGGTCGAGAGCGTTCTCTTCGTGAATTCTCATTAACGCCCATGTATATAGTTCTGAACTCAAGGTGATAGTAATCGTTTAATTGATTCAGATTTATACCTTTTTGACTATGGAAATCTAGTAAAACTTGTTTTAATTTGACAAATCTAATGTTTGCCGATTCTAAGACAATTT
The DNA here is from genome assembly GCA_017562165.1 of Ectropis grisescens. Lineage (NCBI taxonomy): Eukaryota > Metazoa > Arthropoda > Insecta > Lepidoptera > Geometridae > Ectropis > Ectropis grisescens. Next base: position 23,508,370 of record CM029781.1, on the reverse strand, counting down.
TATTGGAACAGACGTGTTTAGAATAGTAGTATCTCCTTTGATATTTAAAGATCGAATGATGTAAAATGAAGACTTTCCATAACGTGTTCTGTTTTTGTAGGTACGTTTCCGTATTTAAAAATATAAGAGCTGGTTCAAGTGCATTATAATGTCGATCTCATTGATCGACAGCGAACGTAATATTAAAACACTGTATGTGACATTATTTATACAATCATATGTAATTGTTAATACGATAAATCTGATGTTAATTTTAACTACGAGTTTTTAACTACATTGTATGTTGTATGCATATTTAGGTAGATTTCATAGGCTTTTCTTCTTGAGACTTAAAAGTCGTTGTTTGCTCAAATTATGGCCATAAAGCACTTAATTTATTTTAGTGCTCCAAAATATTACTTACTTTTTCCTCAAATTAGTTTCATAATTACAAATTGTGTATAAAATGTACACAATTAAAAATAATTAAATTGTCTTTGGCATAACCGGTTACCGGGTGAATAACCGACAGTTCTAGAATAAAGTCAGTTTTAATTAAATATGTACATATTTGTAAATCTAAGTTTTGCGGGAATGTATGCAAACACTTATGACAGTAGTTTTTGGTTGAAGCTAATATCTGGTTACCCAGCCTTGATAAAGATTTATTATTTTTCTCTTTATCTAATCTCATATTATTATCTTGTATATTATTATTAGTAAGCTTGTTAGCGAATCCTATTTTGGTATTCAATAATGAATACATACAAAACTTTTTAAGGTGTCCTTAGGGCACTGCACTGCTAATGGTAATATCGTGGATATTTTATTGAAATTTATAAACTTCAACTATTGTATCGAAATATTAAAGAAATAATATTAATTCACCACAAAAGCTTAACAAAAACCTTAAGGCACACTAATTTAATACTTATTTAAACATTTGATGTGGGAAAGAAATACAATCCTAACTAATACTAAAATACTTAGTGTATTTAACGAGATTTATCACAGAAAATGTAAACCACGGACGGAAATGGCGAACAGGATAATTATTTACTTATTTTCCCTTCACTTGACTCTACGTATTTGGTAGATAATTTTGTTTAACCGTCCAAAAGGCTGCTAAGGCCTGCCAACAGTTAGGTAGTCCAAATCACTGAGTCACGATCCACAAAAATACCATATCCATGCCTTCAGGATTTAGAAGGTCAACCGCTTATTTTTACTGTCGTTTTCATCATCGAATTGTTTAGTCGAAGTTATACTTGTTTGAGTGAATATAGTACTGTTACTACCTACTTAAACAGATGAAATCAACTAAATCTAGACCCCTCATTGCTCTCTTAAGACATACTGAAACGTTAATTTATCTATTTATATTCCAGAATATTATTTGTTTATTTTTGTGCCCTCAACCCTGTGACAATGAGTTATCATTATCAATGACAAATTATTATCGTTGTTGATCTACGTATTTCATTACTTGGATTCTCCGAACTGTACGGAATCTTATTGAAAATGTTTGCTTGTCTGTCTCTTACCAAGAGTTGGTGTGTGTTCTTATAGTTATGAATAACCGTGTAGACTTGTTTCAAGTTCGTCAGGTTCAAATTCATTAAAGAATATCATGTTACTGACCTCACGATTCTATGGAAATAAACACGCTAATTACCCTAAACTAGTTAAACAATGGAGCTCTTTGAGTCGTTTGCTGGAGTTTGTTCAGTTTAGAAGTAGGTACGATTAACAAAAAAAAAAGAGGAATATAAAATTATGAAAATATGCTGGTAGTAACTACTTTTGATACTACCAATTATGACTGCCAGAAATATTACTATATTTTTCTTTACTGTACCTATTTTCAGCTCTACACCGGCAATAGATTACCAATGTTTACATATATACAGTTATTTAAGTACGTATTCAGTAAATCAATACTCTTATTGTTGAAAATCGACCAGCTAAATAAATGATGACTTCCTAGAAAGTTCGTCAGCAAACAAAATGGGTAGTTTATGTCACGTTACTGTTGGCACGTTTCTTTATTATTTAGAAGAAAACGTTGGCTTGCTCGTTGTTCGTATTCCATCTGAAATATACTCGTAAATACAGGGAAATCTACGTTAGGGTTTTTTTAAAGGTAAATGTGCTGATATAGTTTTTTGCAATTTTCCTATACAACTAGGTTTTCTCGTTTACTTTCATATAAGCGTAGAGATTCGGACATTTTCGTTTACATTCTGCATCTTTTGGTGATTTTGAAATATTCTATTAACAGGGGCGCCAGGGGCACGGTAGTTCAGATTACTGAACAGATTACAGATTCAGATTATTCAATAATCCCTGTCAAATTGTTCTTTTAGTATCAAATTTTTTCACAAATACTATAAAATTGTATTGTGTTGTTTTACTTACACTTAAGGAGTTGTCCAGTGTAGCTGTTACAAGGTCTTTATATGCTTGATATATTACCGTATTTTATGTGTTCATACGATCTGATTATTAAGATTAAATCAAAGCAGGAATTTCTATAATTGCCACATCTTACCGCTTACGTAATCGTCTTTCGCTACTTATAGGTTTCTACTTATGTTGTTGCTACTTCAGGCATATTCTATCTTTTGTTATATTGTGTTTTAAACGTCAATTAACAAAATTATACATTTTATAGTGAGCTATGAGCATAAATCCGTCAGCCAAGGTAATTCTTATCAATTCGGATGAGTTTAGTTATAAAGTTAAAGTGTATAATTTGTCTTATAATCCTCAGTATTAATAACTTTAAATGTTCTTATTATGAAAATGGAATCTTAACTACTTTCTTCGAGTCTTTGGACCATCAACCCGAAACGATTTCGATTTTTCAATTTAGACACAGTCCTATAGGTAATGACACATTCTGCACATTACCGACATTCGTACGGATGAATGGGTTCTCTTGGGAAATTGCATGGTTAGGTAGTTACCTAGGTACAAGCGTAATCATCTACTGCAACAAACCGCAGTACCTAATGTAATTGGGCTTCGTAATGTGTAGTTTGATTATTCCAATCTTACCTTTAACGGATGCTCATCCGTCAACCAACGATTACAGTTCATATTATGTACTCTAACGTTGTTGATAAATTCCACATTCGCGTATCCTCCAAAATCGCCATCCGGTCACTCGTTTGGTTTTCCAACCATGACAAGTAAACTTGTATACCTAAAAACATAAATAAATAATCGTGAAAACGAAGACGGCATCGTTGCTTAATGTCCAACGAAATGGCGGTCAAGTGCAAACCTATTACCGAAATAAAAAACAAATAACGGCTCTATTAAACCCCAAATTGTCCCATTCTGAAATACATTAACGTAAAAATATATATACTTAAACATTTTTAACAAAACTAAAATGAGAATTTAACTTCCGACATGGCTAATTAACTATTTATACTAGGTATAAATTGCTGAATTATACATATTATGTAGACCAATGAAGGTCTAAAGTTCATCAAACCCACTACCAGGACCTAAGCATGATTGGCAGCACTATCACACTTAATGACATAGAACATTGGGCCAAATAAACGCCAACATTTTGGTCACTCGTCGCGTTCAGCAAGCGCCCCCCATTAATTTTGTAAAATAAAGATCTCGTGCAGATGAATACATTAGTTGGACTCAAACTTGGCGGCTTATATTAAATCCGCATGGAGTAAATGAGTTTCAGGCCAACGTTCCACTTAAAGTGAATTGGTCAAATAATTTGCTTCCTCTCCTCGCCTTAGCATTGTCCATCTCAGTAACCAAATGTAATTTCGGTCGTTTTCCTCAAAGTTTCGAAGAGAAGCTTTAAAGCCATGTTCTATAGTTCAGCAGAAATACTATTAATATGTACTCTTGTTAGTAAGTATACGAAGAATGCTCTCAAACGAATCGGTCTCCTGACTACGACGTGGTAGTGAATTGAGGTCTCCCCTTAATTGGGGTCGTGGAGTTATAAGTCTGCCATACTTGGTCAATTCTGAGTTGTACAACTACTCATACTGTAGTCTCGTGTCTTAGTGTAACATTTAACTGCATCCGTGTTAATTATTACAAAAATATAATATACTTAGGATTTTTAAATAGTAGCATATGTGCTATTCTGGACCTATCTACGAGAATATTCCAAATTTCAACTCCGTTAAAACGTTCCGACGTGGAACTTTCTTATTTGTAATTTCAAACTAACGGGTTTTCCCTAAATGCATTTTAATAAAGTGTTTATAGTTACAAAGAAAATCTATTTTTAACATTTATATCGGGCTATCTGTTTATTCCAGCTAATCTCTTAAACAGCTGGACCAATTTTTTCCGGAACTTTCACTGACAGTTACCGAATGTTATAAGAAAGAACTAAGGCTATTTTTATATTAGAAAAAAGTAGATTTAAGCTAATAATGAGTTGCTATATAAACAAAGATAAACTATATAGAATTAACGGATAAATGTTAAAAAAATATATACAAATGACGCGGGTACCGCCTCATTCCAGCGTTAGTGTTTAATTGTAAATGCATGATAATTCGGAGTGGCGTGACGTCGCATCACGCCACTTTATTATCAACGACCAACGGCTCAGTCGAGTGTTGACGGTGAACCTTGACATAGCTCCGTATCTCGATCCGGTTCATTATAAAATCACTAAGTAACATATTGCTTTCACGTGGCGTGGTCATTGGTCTCGTCTCTTCTAGCTGGTTCTTGTTTTAGGTGATTGGCCTTGATAACTCGAAGCTCGATTAGTTTTCTGAAAGCCTTGAGACTTTGTTGCCAGTCTCTCGTCTTTTGGACACTATTCACATTTTTATTCAATTCAAAATCTATTGTGTGGCACACAGAGTAATAGTTTAACCTTGTTGTTACAATGAGGACTTCAAGATTCGTCGAGGATTGGTTAGCAAAATGCGCCTGCCCAAAACAACACAATATTTGAACATGACAATTTTATAACTCTTGTTACTTATAATATTGTGCCCTGTTTTTCTGTTGTATGTAGTCGCATTGCGTAGGTCGATAGCCCGAGGGCTATGATCCCATATTTGTACAAACATTCAATCACAGGCCTTGGGTGAACTCCGCTTTGTTCAATCCTAGCGACGCAGTTATATTTGGGAGTGGGCGTAACCTGAACATATTGCAATTGATTTATGTATGCTAATGATCATTGTTGGGCAATGCACTGCAAAGTATCCAATGAATAATGCATTCCTACAGATAAACAATAAATAGCACGAATGACTAAAACTATTGAATTCAATAAGAATGTGGAACCTTGACGGAATCTCTGAATTCCGCCTTCGAAATAAACCAACTAAGCAGTGCATGCAAGTATGCACTATAAAACATGTTTGAGTGATGAAGGTACATGAAGTCTGTGCTTACGTTGCTGAAGCCTTCGTTCGATTGCTGATGTTTTATTACGAATACACACAAACGTTTAAATAAAATAAATCGCTCGTTAGAATTTTCCTCTTTAGTTGGAACGGCAATGTTTTTAGATAAATCATACCTACTGCTCTTTGCTAGAGTGCTGTGAACAAGAAGAATTGAAATAGCTGCGTAACAGTGCTCTGTTATGAGCAGGCATACGATTAGGCGCACACCTTGCTCCTCTAAAATTATTCTAAACAAAAAGAAGAAATAAGGACAAATTGTTTGACCATTCATTTCGTTCGATTTGTTTTGGTTTACCTTGTGCTCGTTAAGTATGTATCTATAATAATAAATAAATTTGGAAATTATCGGTGGACATTTCACTCACAACAATCGGTTTCTTCTAGGTAAGCACGCTCCATCGTAGACCGCATCGTCGCTTAATATCAGGCGAGATGGCGGTCAAGTATAAACCTATAAAAGTTAAAAAAAAACAACGCCATATTTATTGTTTATCTATGTCAATATTAAAAAGTGTTAAGATAATTGTTTGTGTTGTTGCAGTCATTATGCATGGCGGCGCCGTTCAGCTCAGACCCGATGGCGATAGCGGAGCGGGAGCGGTGCACGTACGGGCGGATACCGCGCGCGCAGGCCATCGCCGGGACCGCGGGCCGCAAGGTGCGCGTCTACTCAGACGGCATCTACGACATGTTCCACCAGGGACACGCGCGGCAGCTGCAGCAGGCCAAGACAGTGTTCCCTAACGTTTACCTCATCGTTGGAGGTTAGTGATATAGCTCATAACCTGTCTTCCACATGGGAGGAATTATTTCGACCTTCACCCAGGGCTTGTGTCTTTTAGTATTTTTCTAAGTACATATGTATATATGCCACGAACGGGCGAGATGCGTGAGAGTCAACCCTTGGCAGTAACCCCACGCTGGAAGGTTCCCGTGTACTCGGATGACGTTTAAAATTTGTTCTATCAGGCGTCACACTACAGCGAAGACGGTGCAAGTTTATACGTTTTTTCGCATCCATTTCGGAGTGCGCGTCTGATCTGATCAGTAGCAGAATTGCATGAACTAATACCATCTTGTCCTTTTTGTATCGGACCTCTCGTAGCTCGTAAGGGCGACATCGTTACATGGTAAATGTTCCAAAGACTCTAACGAACAATTCTCCACTTTCCTAGTAAGATAATCTAATCTGACTATTCATTACCTGAGCGAGTATAATCTTAAAATCTCTATTTACTTTATGGTTGGAGGTTAGGATGATACTAGTAATGCCTCATTTAGCTGTTACGTACATTTTGTCAAGTCCAATACTGTGGCTGTGTAAAAGGGCTGTTCAGCTTTGATCCCATAGTAAAAGTCCTTAATGTCATACGTTTTACCGAAATTTTACTCTCTTAATTGGGTTTGGCGTTTTCGCTATCTCAAATATATAAATACAGTAGAACCTCGATAACTCAAACCTCCGTAACTTAAAAACCTCTATAACTTCAAAAAATATTATGTTCCGTTCCCATCAGAGCCCAAAACCAAAACCCTTGATAACTTAAAACCTCTATAACTTAAAACATTTTTTGTTTTCCTTGGACTTTAACTTATCGAGGTTCTACTGTATAATATACCTAAACCTATAAAATGACTATAAATTGCACAAGCTAAGGTAAACGTGACTTTGTTCCGTCTTGTGAGACAAAAAACTTTGTACGCATTTAAATTAAGTAGAATTTGTCATAAGCAACGCTCGTATTGTTATCTCTATAATCTGCAGTATGAGTATGAGCAAATACGAATGCGTTACGTTAAAGATAATTTACACCTTGTAGTGTGGGGAATGTCGGCGTAAATATGTAGTCTTATATTTATTTACCTAAATTACTTATTAAATATGTCAATTATTAACTTTAGGAGGCATTCAAGTATTACGAAAATAAATTTGGGGCAATTAAATCTTTAAAAATTGCGTTACGTTATATTTGAACGCCCCCTTAAAAAATGTCAAGATCGCCTGGCTCTTAATAAATTGCTTATTTAAAAATTAAGCTTTTTAGATAACTGAAATATTTAAATGATTCGTTCATAGCAAGTGTTCCACACCATCACAATTCCACAATCAATGTCGGTACAATATCACTTTAGTCAGTTCAGAAGTCACACCCAGCCCCTGATCTATACTGATTAGATTTAAATATTTTAATAAACTGTATAATGTACATTATACAGTTTTGCCTATACAACTCATAGAAAAACTAAGTACTTATATAAAAAACTAGTTTATTGGAAATTTTGAAATATGATACCTGTATTATGAAATAGGTCACCAGTAGAAATACGAGTACAACAAATCGAGTAAAATAGTTATTTGTTATACAAGAGTGCAAAGTTGATTTTTAACCGCGTGCTCAATTTTGATGACCGAGCAAGCTAAGGATTCTAAAATTGAATCACGAGCGCAGCGAGTGATTCAAAATTAGAATCCTGAGCGTAGCAAGGGAATCAAAAGAGCACAAGGTGAAAAATCTTTGCACTCGAGTGCAACACGTAACTTTTCATTCCACCTCAGCGAGGAAATTACTAAATTCAAATTTTTAAATGTTTTCGCGCTAAGAAAATTAAAAAAAAGAGTACACCAAGGAGGTTCCGAGTCTGAGATTTTAACATATTTTAAAAAAAAATTATGATGCATTCGGCACCAAGGAGGTAGAAATAAATGGGTTGAATTATGTTTTGAATTCAAAACCTCAGTACACACGATGTTCTAAATTCAAATTTACTTTAACCTCTAGAGTCTAGAGAGTAAAAACGACTTTTGCGCCCTGATATCGAGGAGCAAAAGTACTCTTTCCGAGCTGGTGGGATGAAAAAGACTTTGCTAGTAGCGCCCCACGATTTTACCCCCGTAGTTTCCGTTCCATTTGTTTTCCCGCGTTAAAAAAATAACTGCGGTCAAGTGTAAACCTATAAAAAAAAAAAAAAATTGTCAATACTTTTCCTTATCTTGGTTGTATAATGTAATTTTAGGTATCGCATTAAGAGAAGAGGGTTATTCCACAATTTTTCCTTCATTAGCATCAGAATTTAGTATTAATGTGTGGGGCATTGACGTAGGATGCACAAATTATGTAAATTATACCGAGTCTGTCCGAATACACGAACAACAATAATAATTTATAATACAATGCATCATTACGTCAAAGAGTAAAATCAAAAAGAGTTACTTTCTAAAGGAACTGTTAATTTATCGAGATAGAAAATTGTCCATAAATAACTAACTTTACTAAATAACTTTTATATTTGTTTCCTAGTTCGGGTACCAATGTACTTCTTCTTTCTAATTACGACATAAAAATTACCTAAGAACTTGTGTAGTTTTTGTTAACCAAATATTTTTTTATATATATTTTATTTAACTACTACATTTTGTGACCTGTGAGAGCAAGAAGTACATATTATTACTAAACAGACATACAAACTATCACATCTATATGAGTGATTCGATCATGAAAATTCCCCGTCATTATTTTTAATAACTTATAAATATAATTGTTATCGTTATCGGCCTTAGTGCGTCACAGTATCAGGTGGTGTCTGCTTGGCTAATTAATTATGCAATTAACGAATTAACTGTGTATTTATGTCAATGGTTTGCTGGTCAAAGTCATCGTTATCATAGATGCAAATAGGTAATTGATTTAATGCAGTGTCAGCATGTATGTTTTTACATAAATAAATTGTTTGAGCATTGGAACCACCATACTCCATGTAGCGCCGAAGAACTAGGTTAATGGGCCATCCCAAGAAAAATTCAATTTGTAGCAAGAGTATAAGCTAGTTGTATAAGTTTCCACTATGAATGGTTTTCTCAAAATTATTTGTCTAGAGGGGTCAAAGTCATTTATTGATAAATTGGTACAAAGCAGACACGTAAAATGAAAACAAAACTGTATGACTCAAACGGAACTAAAATGAAATAAACCAAAAGTTTTAATATTTTTTGTTGATGTTTATCATCGTCAGCCTGCCCTAGTCCACTGCTGCACATAGTCCTCTTTCATGGTGCGGCACTCAGATCTATACTCTACTTTTCTTCTCTAGTCACTCCATGCTGCCTTACGTATATCGTTACTCCATCGAGCTTCAGGGCTTAAAAAAATAAACAAATGTACGAAACTACAAGTAAACGGTACAGATAAATAGTGTAGGTACCGCAGTTAATTGAAGTCTCTGTCATGAAGTGTCAAATCGATCGCCTCATCGGCATTACTCATTATTTACGGACCTGACCGACGCCGCCGGCGCCCGATGCAATTGCCCTTATTCATCGACTCCGCAGTCGATAACGGCAGCCGTGCCATTGGACGAGACCCCTCGTATGATCGGCCTAGGAATCCCGACACGTGCTTCACTATTTTAATCGATAAATCAATTAACTTTATCAATAATTCGTAGATTCACTTTTATCGTGTACGCTAACATTGATAAAGGCCTTGATTCTATGTTTTGATATCTCGTCATGCAGATTACCTGTGGCGCATTCGTTTATCATGAGACAGTCACGAAATGGGTCTATTTAAAAGAATAAAAAAATTATAATATTACCTTTGCACAAAATGCGAACCCCTACTTATGTCGTACATTGTGAGTACGATTTTCATCTACAAGCGCGACAGGGCTCTATCGATTCTTGTGCTGCGTTTGTTTTGTGGTAGAATAATATAATAGGTACAAATTATAAATAGAGTAATAAAACAAGCATAGTGTAGAGCTCTCGAGAAAGTTTCTGTTTTTGCTATTTTATTCGCAAATCCGGCCTAGATTGGCCGGATTCGATCAATACTTCGATTATTTATCATCCTGCTACATCTAATCATTTTTAAATATCGAATATAATGAATAAAGAACATTTGATTTTATCATCGCTAATTATACTAACGTAGTAAATGATATTCTTGTTTACTTTGGTCTAGACTAAGTGTCAATATTTCACATTGTAGAGCAGTCATTGTTTGTAAACATCGTGTGTCCCTAAAGGAGTTTATTGATCCAAAGTATTGATCAATGTTATCTAAAGTCCGAGGAACCCATCCATTTTATGAGGCAGCCATTTCAGATCGAATTAGTGTCCTTTGGGCTCGGAAGTATAGTTCCACGTAGGGTTTAAGCTACCTACAGTAAAAAATACTGGTGTATCTCGGCGCAAGTCTTCGTCTGAAACTGAAGTAGGTATACGTTGCAGCCTTAGAATTATTTTGCCTATGGGAATAGTATGACCACGCTTACAGAAACGTGGTAATGATGTTTTAAATCCGTTTTTAAGGTAGCGGCTTCACGCATTACACATTATGACTATGAAAAGACACTGGTGCGCATGGGGTCAAATCAGGGGTTCCGGATTGCTAGTTATCGGTCTCCCGACTAGACCAAACGTAAATTTATTCACTGGTATTCTTACGAAATATATACTTAAATGGAAATAATATACTAATATAGAATACGAGGTTGCTGTTCGACAGGTTTTAGAGTCAAATCCCATTAACTGACGTCATTTGAGCGAATTAAATTTATTCACCGAGCAGACTCTGTCGTAAACGGATTTAATTTCGTTGATAGCTTTATTTGGTTGAGTGAGCGAAAGATTACGATGGTTAATGATTGCGTTGTAAACTGTCTTTTTTACGGCTAGGTACGAATAAGTTTTTATTTATACGAGCAAATCTATTCGTAATGAAGTCATTATCATCGTCCGCACCCTTCTCTATCCCACTCTATGGTCATAAGTCTCTCTTTTACTTTGCTATCTGCCTCAGTCCAGTGCCAATCGAGTCCACGGTCGACCTACGATAGGTGCAATTATTTTATCATTCTCTGTTCACTTTAGTTTTTGTTTTCTTGGAGCTATCTTCGATTACAAAAGGAAATAAAAAACGATTTGCTTACGACGTTCACGAGACTAGAGGGACTATTAATTTTCTTAATTTGTCTTTACACTAATATTATAAAGGCGAAAGTTTTTGTATTTTAAGTCCTATGTGTTTGTTCTTTCACTTCTTCACTTCACTTTTCACGTAACACCGCGGGCCGCGTCTAGTATTTTATGTACGTGAAAGTTCACAGAAAACAACGATGTCTGTGTGTATGGTTCTTTTCTCTTTGCATTTTTTTCTCTTTTTGTAGTGGTAAGACTTTATGCAGGGTCCGACTGAGAATTACCACACCTTTGCCAGTTATTCTGCCGCCAAGCAGTAATGTCGAAATATTACTGTGTTCCGATTAGAAGGGCAATGTTTACAGATAAAGTACAGGACAGAAATAAAATATCTTAAATATCCGGGTGACGAGTACAGTGCAGTGCTAGGATTTGGTCACATAATGTAATATCGTTGGTGCTTTCGTAGAAAACATACATACTCGTACATAGGCTATAGTTTGTATTCAGAAGTAGTCTCAAGCAACTGAATAAGAATATAAAACCATCAGTGATGTAGGTAATGGTTACAATGACGCCACACGTGGTTAAATAAAACTAAAACAATGTTATCATTGGATTTAAACACATTTTCCTTCTGTACATAATAGCTATTTATGTTGGCGATTGAATATTCATGGTGTGTTTACGAGGCGAAAGCTAAATGTTTCATCATCAGCTTCTGTTCGTCCACTGCTGGACATAGGTAGGTAGGCTGGTCATAAATAAACAAAATTTAATTTGGATTTGGAAGCCACCCTCATTGTTTTCTAAGAACTTATAATCTAGAACTTGCTAAGTCTCTGTGACTGTGTACTGTTAGTGTGTGAATGAATATGTTTATTTTTCGTCAGCAAACCACAGCACCGTGTGGTCGAACGACATATATCGGAGCTTTCTTATTAGGGAGTCGGCCGTCTAATACGGGCATATCCTACTAACTAGCTGCGTCCCGCGGATTCACCCACGTAGTTTCCAATCCCGTTATTTTCTTGGGTTTTAATAGGATATCTTATACCTTTAAACGAGCAATTCTTATAAGTATATATATATAGAATCTGAATCTCGGAAACGGCTCGAACGATTTTCATGAAATTATGTATACAGGGGGTTTCTGGGACGATAAATCGATCTAGCCAGGTTTTATTTTTAAAAAACGCCGTTTTATGCGCGTTTTTAGACAACGAAAAACTGTTACATAAAGATTAGAATGCGATGGTAAATTTCGCGACGGCGCGCGACAGTATATTAGCTCAGTCGGGAAGATGGGTGGTTGAAATATGGTAGGTCCGGGATCGAATCCAACCGGCCGCGTTCTTTTTTCAAGTTCATTTTTTTTTTTAGAAAATCAGTATGTAGCTAAGGTCACCCAGGTACTGTGTTATTAATCCTAGACCATTATCTATCTATGTACCAAATTTAATCCAAATCACTTCAGTAGTTTTTGGATGAAAGAGTAATAAACATCCTTGCTTATAAACTTTCTCATTTAGATTTATTAGTAAGATGTGCCCAAGATTTGCCATTTCTTCACAGATACCGCTGACAATTTTTACTTTGACTAAATGTGTAATTTGGTTTGTTTCCAGTTTGCAACGACGAGTTAACGCACAACCGCAAGGGGCGGACAGTCATGACAGAGGACGAGAGGTACGAAGCGGTCCGGCATTGCAGATACGTTGATGAGGTAACTACTCCACTATAGTATATTTTTTATAGTTTAGAGTAACGGGACGAGCAGGACATGTGCCTGTAACCAACATGCCTGCCCATAACAGCACAGTGTACGTGCTATTGGAACGTGAAGAGTCCAAATACTTACCTAGCACTGCGCTGCGCTTCTCACCCAGAGATCTATGCGTTGTATGCAATTTACGATGGACTGCACTTACCTAGAAGACACCGATTCATTTTCGATTGAAAGACACCAAGATTGTAACTGATCCTTATGATATACCCTTATATTCACTCTGACCTTGAAAAAGTTCCAAATTGTAAATATCAGGAAATAGAAAATTGAACTTGAATAAAAAAATTGTTAAAACTATAAACGTTTTACTATCTCTAAAAAAATGTACAATTTTCTTGTAATCTCCCCGACCTTGGCAATGAATGATAGGTATCAGCCTACGCTCCGCTCTGAGAAATGGAATTATTTATCAGTCTGCGGATAGAAGATGATATTTTATTCAGTCGCGTTCGGCCGCTCTTACAGACCGTGTTGATTTATGGAATTGCTTTAATAAAGTAAAGGTATTGGAAAAGGTCACACACATTACATCACCAAATTAAATATGTATGCGTCAATCTGGAGGCACTGTCAAGAATTTTAATGACAGGAAATGTGATAGCGTTATCTTAGGTTTATAATCATTAGAAATTGTTTCAATTAAAAAAACGTATTTTTCGTAAAATAAAGCGAAAGGATGGAGTACGCTTACAAAGAAGATACTTACCTATTTATTTGTAATTTAAGGATACCAAAATAGAATTGGGAAACGAGTACTAAGGTATAAGTGTCCCACAGTTTCGCAGTGCGTATGATAAGAGGATATGTGGTTTTCAAGTGCTATAGTACTAATTTTCGGAATTTCCCCAAGAACTGGTGGTGCTTGAGTCGTGTTAATCTGCAGCATTTCTACCGCCTAACTAAATCGGATATGGCTTTGCTATTGCTGTCTCTATCATTTCAAGGGCAAAGAAAAGAGAGAGCAAAGATATCAAAGAAAGGGAAGAGTTCAAAGCTAAGATATTTTTTGTGAGGCGGTAGATCCACCGGTCGGACAGTAAAAGGAGAGGGCGTAACCAAATTATGCAGTTGTTATGTTGGTCACATAGTATTTGGCTACCTTCAGAATAAAATATTCCGCTTAGTGGTTGTTACATTCCAATGCCCTAATGGGATCTTATCTTTATATCAACGATCTCTTCTATTTATAACTTGATGAAGAAATGAATGGTTGAATAATTTAAGAATGGGCCTTCAGAACTGGTCGTAGTAGTAGTATGTTGTAACGTCCGTACTCTACAGATTACACGGACGGACGATGGACAGGATTCTAGCCTTTGTTTTAAATATAATTTTATAAAAAAAAAAACTTATCTACTAGAACAAGGTCACATTTACTTACATCAATAATCCTTTTAATGTGCGAAGTAAACTGAAACTTGAAATGTTATAAATATTACATGTTAATTTTAATTAGGTAGGTATATAATGGAATTAAATAAATATTGTAACAAATAAAAGTCAACATTCGGAGCTGATATTGTAAGTTTGAGACACTTTTAAATATGGATCTTAACGCTTTTTTACAATCTGAGGCATTTGATTAAAATGCAAGATAGGAAGACATTTCAAAGTTGTACTTATTACAAAACCTGTTCGGACAACTTTAGGTAGGTAGCATAAAAATGAAATGTTGCCATGTAGTTTTAGGTAGAGAATAGTTTATGTAATACCTAACACTAACTTAACACGTGCATCGTGCATGTATCTTGAGGATTAAAAGTTTTTTACAAAATGAACACGCAATGTTAAATATTTTGTGTTTTTCCTGCAACGCGAATAATGTGCTACTGAATGATTTTGGGTTTTAGATTTCATTCAATATTTTTTATCGAACATACATCCACTTTTCCCACCTCCTCGCCTGATGGCGTGTTCGAAGAAAATGCACGCTGACCTAAAATACTCCTTACTCTCACTCTTACTTTGATTATTTTTTAAGATTTACTTTATTTATACCTCAAGAAATAGTGAAGCAATCAATTTATTTCAGTCTCCCAATCATTTCATTTAAATTTGTACAGGTCGACAGAATATGTATGGTAGCGGGGCGATTTTCGTCTAGTCGTCTAGGTCTAGTGTTTAATACTTTTAATATGTCTAATGTATTTTAAACCAATTTAATCCCTGGACGATAATTAGCTGTGATTATTTTATCAAAGAATTGAAATGATAAGCTAGTATCGTCGAAGTTTGACTCTTATGTCCAAATTAATAATAATTAAACTTATTCTAGTTTATTTCGAAGCGTTGCCTATTAACACCTTCTAATTTGTATGCGACAACCAAAAGCTTGGTATTACTTGAGGGTTAAAACAAGGTGCATGTAAGGTGTGTCTACACAGATACTCAAAATCCAGATAATTTCCCAAATCTCATTTCCTCACACGGTCGCTATCGATAATTCGCCCAAACGGAACCCGGATGCCTATGACTAATCCGGAAGAAATGCAACCCGTTCTTTGTCAGGAAGTCAAGGAGTTTGAGGTACAATATGGTAGATACTAAACAAATGTACATATTATATATACACCAGAGCGGCCCATATTAAGTGCCTTAGGATTACGTCAATATACGGAACCAATATTTATGCCATTATTGGAGCCATTATTAAAAAAATACAGTTTAAGGCGGCACTCTGAGGTTTCATGTTTTTTTTTTTTAATCTGACAGATTTTCATAAAATGCGTGGTAAGAATCAGTTTCTAAGAGTCTTCAGGATCCTGAATTATGTCAGATTTTACCATTAAACCCCATACTGTGGCCTGCTTTTTTGCTTTGACGAAAGACACTGGTATCTCCATACTAACATACAGATGACAGCTTTTTTTCTAACTAAAGTTTCTATTACTCTGCAGGTAGTAAGAGACGCGCCATGGGAATACGACGAAGAGTTCCTCGAGAAACACAAGATCGACTTTCTGGCACACGACGACATTCCGTACACCACGGAGGACTGCGAAGACACGTACGCGAACATCAAGGCTAAGGACATGTTCGTCGCGACCGAGAGGACGGAAGGTGAGCTTATAAAATATAATAAAATATTATTATAATACTTAAACTAACGTAACACTGGAAGCAGTTTTGAGAGAATGAGATGGTATGGTTCTTCACAAAGAGTTTATATACACTATGTTTAGAGTTACAACAAACGCTTTAAACCGAAAGCACGGAGGGTCTACCGCCTAACTAGAACTGTCTTAGCTTTGACATTCCTCTTTCTTTCCGCTTGAAATGATAGAGACCGCAATAGCAAAAGGAACGCCGTTTTAGGCGGTAGAAGGGCGGGTCTGATCGCTTTTGTCTTGTCGCTCTTGTGGAAGTGTCATACTTATGTCGCGGCTCATCACCACGTTGCCATAGCTACCATGCACCTCATCTGCTTACGATTGGTACAAAGGAACCGTGTGGAAAACCTGATCTACATATTTACTTATTCTTTATCTAAGGTTCTCCATATCTCGAAAGAATATTTCACCGTCATAGGTGTTATCTCACGAAACTGTTTTGCGACTGTTTCATTATAACTTGTAGGTACCTACGTCGATTTGTGCCAAGATAATTGTGCGATTCATTTCAAGGCACGTCATGTTGTGATGACGTAGCCTGTAAATAGTGAGGCCGTTACTAGTGTATTCAAGGTTCAAGTGTATAATTAATTATCTTTCAAGTTGCATCATTTTTTTAACCCCCGACCAAAAAGAACAGTTTACCTATACGAGTAAGTTTGACGTCGGTGTCTGTGTGTGTCTTTTTGTGGCGCCGTAGAGCTCAAACGGATCGACAGATTTTTTTTATTTGACAGCTTGTTTCCGTGCGGTGATTATTAGCAATGTTTGTGTGCAGTTTGTTAGCAAATGGTGATTCCAGAGTGCGAACTCCACAAAATGGCGGATAAAATATTTTTCACAACTTCTCTCAATATACATAGGTATCGAATGAAGGGCTTTGACTAGTAGAATATTAAATACTATGACAAATTTCAAATCTAAGATGGCCGCCACCACAAAATGGCGAACTACATTTTTTTACATTACTCCCTCAATATTGATATCTAATCAAAGGGATGGACTAGTAGAATACCGTATATATATATTTCAAATCCAAGGTTCGGGGGTAAATTAGAATTTTGTTCTTGTATTGATCATTTATTTGAGGAAATTGACTTTCAATCCTTCCGATCTTGAGTTATAACGATTAACGATTACTCACCTAAATTAGAAAAGCAACGTCCACGATATATCTACCTCGTTTCCTCGCTGTTGCCCACGTCGCTATACAAGTGCGTTGCAGTGTGGTTATTTTGAGTCGTATCTTAAGTGCTATCAATATTTACAAGTTCACAATTTATGCGTCGTCTTTTTCAGGTGTATCGACGTCAGACATCGTGGCGCGGATAGTACGCGACTACGATATCTACGTGCGGAGAAACCTCGCCAGAGGGTACTCCGCTAAGGAACTCAACGTCTCATTCCTAAACGAGAAAAAATTCAGACTACAGAACAAGATGGACGAACTCAAAGACAAAGGGAAGAAGGTGAGCTACAAACGATTTCATATAGGTACCTAAATTGTATTTCAAAACGCCTAACCAGAGCAATACTGGTAAATAATTTTCAGACAATTTTGATTTAGGAGAGTAATCACTAAAATTCAGCATCATAAGAAGTAGAAAGAACTAAGGAAACTCAATAACCATTGAGTCTGATTAGCTTCTACTTCTTCTGGTCCTGAATTTTCTGATTACTGCTCTCTCTCTTTCTCTTACTGCTAGCTACGCTATTCCAATACATAATTGATACCACTTGAGTTCAGTAATGGTAGGGCTATTTGCTGTGTCTGCCTGGGAACCACTGCGCCAAGCCTGGCTTGTTTCAAGTCTCGCCTGAGGCGTTGGCTGGTCGATCGGACGTTCTATAGCTTGACGGAATTTTTTTAACTATAAAGTTAAGGACTGTACTGTAGTAGTACAATAACTTTTTATAATTTATTACATTTGGCCTTTGAGTTTGATTATACATTTAGGTTCATTATTTAGTTTAATTTATTTATTTAATTTGATTATTTAATTTGCCTATGTATATCCTTAATTGTAATTCTATAAATTGACATGTAAATAACATTTATGAATAAATGAATATGAATATGAACGTATCGCACCTTTGCCAATTATTCTGCCGCCAAACAGTAGTGTGCAAACATTACTGTGTTCCGGTTTGAAGGGGAATGTTTCCAGAGAAATTACTGGGATAAGAGATAAAACACTTTATATCTACGGTTGATAGCGCAGTGCGGTGCTAGTTAATGATTTGGACTGTTCATGTTCCAAGAATTGCGTGTCACTTTGCTTTTATGGGCAGGCATGTTGCTTACCATCAGGGACATGTCCTACTCGTCTTGTTAATCTATACTATAAAAAAAGTAACAACTGAAGACACGGCCGTCTTTCACCAAGTAGAGGCCCTGGGCACGTTGGGCTAATGGGGCCCCTATGACCATGACAAAGCATTAGAAACGTAGATAGATATACCAAGTTGTAATTGTAGCATTTTTTTATTACTGTACAGTAAGCCTAATTTTCAGGCAAAGTATAGTAGCTATCGGGTATTGTTTGGTAATGCAGTAGGGCCTAGGGGGCCCCAATCCATCGGGGGCCCTGAGCACGTGCCCAGTGTGCCCGGTGGGAAAGAGGGGCCTGACTGAAGAGATTCAATCAATCAATCGCTCAAAGCCAACTATTAGTAGTGTCGCAGTGGCTTCGTGCTATTAATATCGGAACGTATGTTCAGGTGATGACAAATATAGGCGAGAAACGCGTGGACATTCTGACGAAATGGGAGGAGAAGTCCCGCGAGCTGATCGACACATTCCTGCTGCTGTTCGGGCCCGACGGGCGGCTGTCGAGCATCTGGAACGAGTCCAAGGGCCGGCTGATGCAGGCGCTGAGCCAGCCGCCGTCGCCGCGCGGCTCGCCGCCGCCCAGCGAGAACGGGGACCGCGACCACAGGTACAGAAACTCAGTATCTAATCTATACTAATATTATAAAGCTGAAGAGTTTGTTTGTTTGAACGCTAGGATCTCTGGAACTACTGATCCGAATTAAATGATTCTTTTTCTATTGAATACTCCATTTATCGAGGAATGCTATAGGCTTATAGAACATAGAGCTACTATCAATAGACGCGGAGCATGAATCAAGAATGTAACAAAAAGTTTTTGAAAGTTTTCGTAGTGTGTTTGACATGACAGTATGTGTCTAAAATGACGTCAGCGTCATTGAATATAAACCTTTGCTAATCAAATTTGTTTCTAAATCTGAGATGGTACGACCAATTTCCGACAAGTTGCGTAGCGTAAGTTGCGTACTTAGCTGAAGAGGTTTTTTGTTTGAAAGCGATATTCTCAGGAATTACTGAACCGATTCAGTCATTCTTTCACGTTGGATATGTACGGGATCCCGCTAAGTGCTATGTATGCACCACGGGCGAACCCAGGGCGGGCATCTAGTGTAAACATAACACAGGAGTTATCTAATCAAAAATCTAAATCGCGAAAGCTTAAAAACCTTTTGGCGCACCACACAGATTTTTCGTGGACTGTGAATGAAGCTCATCGTCACGCTCGTAAATCAAAGAAATGTTTTATTGAATTCGGGACCTAGCGCATTTGTAGACCATCAGAATACTAATCTAGAAGGCTATGCTTAGAAGAGTTACTTAGACGATTATGCTTTGAAGATTTATTGCAAATTTGATGATGACGTTGATTTTATGTTTTACCCGCGTAGTTTCCAAAGTGAGTTGTCACTTCTATCAGCAGTCTCTATGGCTATCATCTCCCCTGGGATCCTCTCCACCCCCTTCAGACATCGACCCATTCGGTTACA
This sequence comes from Ectropis grisescens, assembly GCA_017562165.1. NCBI lineage: Eukaryota > Metazoa > Arthropoda > Insecta > Lepidoptera > Geometridae > Ectropis > Ectropis grisescens. Next base: position 23,488,324 of record CM029781.1, on the reverse strand, counting down.
TAACTGCAAAAATAACAAAGTCTAATTTATTAGACATATTGTATTATTATTGTGACAACAACCACAATTTCACCCAAAACTTCAGGCTGTACCTGTACCAAATGAAATACTAGTAACAAGTACTATTTAATTTGGGAACTATATTATGTCTCTAACATTGAGTATTTCTGTCTTTCCAGAGAAGGCTCGTCGTCGCCGCCGCCGCCCAAGGCGCGCCGGTTCGAGCCGCTATGGGACCCGCATGCAGGTAACTGGGTAATTACTCGATGCCTGTATTTGCTACTCACATGCCAGGAACCAGAGACTAGTTTTTTGCCAGCTTTTCTACCGCCTACCACTAACGCCAGAGCGATACGATACGAGCCTAGTTTGTCAAGCTAAAACTTCTAGCTTGCTAGCTACAATGCAAAAAAAACAAAAAAACGTAATGTTTTATTTTATCATTATGACATATTTAGTTCCTATCACAATATGTTCTTTTCTGCATATTACTTTTACAACATAATGTCGATGTTTCACATCTGCCAGGCGTCCCGTGACGGCTCACATTTTTTTATATTGAAGTGTGATTACCATCAGGGAGATGAATTTCTCATCCCGTCGCTCGTTATAAAAAATACTTTCGCAAGCGTCCCTAATTCTAATAACGCTTAAAATTCGTTCCACATCCACACGTTCAAAATGTATTTCATATGGGTTTGTCCGCGTAGTTCCGTGATTTTCTGGGGATAAACATTAGCCTTTGTATTCTTACAGAATTTCCGGAGTATTATCTATCTATGCACGAAATTTTAACCAAACCCCTTGAGTAGTTTTGCGTGAAATAATAACAAATATCCATACATAGGTACATACTAGCAAAGTTTCGCGTTTATAATGTTAGTTAGTAAGGGTGTGGACCACCGCTCGACGGTTTCACACACTGTTCTACTTTCTTAGGATACAGATTGCTAGTTCCCACATACTCCATTGAAAGAAAGTTTGTTTTGAAGCAGAAAATAGATATATCTAAAAATATAAAATTTGCGCATATGGGTAATTTACAGGTGTTAAGATACAGAAAAAAAGTTCCACATTTGGCCTTTCGGCATATAAAACGCTGAATTCATAATATAACAATATTATGAATTCAGCGTTTTACATTATAATAGATATATATGTGTTAGCATAATATTGTTTCATAATTCACACTGAAATCCCAATGTATAATTAGGTAGTTTCTATGTGTAATCTTTCTATTGTTATTTAAATGAAGTATTTGGATATTCAAGCGTATTTTTATAATTGACTTTAAATCACCTTATCGATGCATCTAATGTCGAAGATGTAACAAGATCACTCAAAAGATAACAACTCTCTCTCTGTTTCAAGACACCCCACCCAGGTTATAAGCTGGTAGAAACGCTACTGTAGTGCTATGCTAGTTGGTACACTCCTCTACTATTTGACCTGAAATAATAAAAAATTGCAAGAATTTGAATGAATTCTCGTTCATGAAAAGTAGAAAACGACATATCCAAATCACAGAACATTTTTTTTGGGACTCGAAATGGAACGCTCGGGAGTGTTGGGGGAGTGTGCAAGAGTTAATCAGCAAAGGTTTTTGTAAAAAAAAAAGTTTTGACGAAAATGTCCGTAACAACCGTAAGAACCAGATTCATAGTAGTCATAATAAAACCATCGGACTCCAATAGTATAGCAATATAGCATGCGTTACTAATATCTTCATTATGTTGCTTTTATGTTTGCAAAGTAAACTTCATTGTGTGCCTGTAGTTTGAAGTAGGCAACTGATAGGAGGCTTAGCAACAGTTTCAGTTGCCTACTCTCAGTTTGGTTTTCGTAATGTTTTTATAGCGGATGTTGTAGTTTAGATAACACTGCCTTGTTTTTAACGTTTGGTATGTTTTAATTTTAATTATATTTTATTATACCATGTGAAGTCTAATAAGGGCAGATAATAACAAAACTAAACTACAATGCGAACTATACTTCCCTAATACATAATTATGTACTTATACTAAGCCCTTTTGAATTATCCATAGACCAATGAAGGTATCAAGATATTGAATCAGAAATCAATCATTCCTTCATTCATAATTTAAGAGCGACTCTCTTGTCGGTGGAGTTCCTTCCATGTACTTCTACACTCCGCCTTCTCCTTGACTTCCTGATACGACACTACATTTATCTTCTCCTTCACTTGGTTCATGTAACTTCTCCTAGGTCTACCTCTCTTCCTCCTCCCTTCTAATTTACCTTCCATTATTGTTCTAATGAAGTTGTCGTGTCATATCAGATGTCCCAACATTTTCCCTCTTGTGTTTTCTATTGTTTCCATTAATGTTCTTTTCTCCTCTACCATCTTCAAAACCTCTTCATTGCTCTTCATTTCCTTCCATCAAAAAATCAAGAAATAGTCCCATAGTGTTTGATTTTATTAATTGCAAACGCAAAATGTTGGTGAAATATCGTATGAACAAATTATCATACGATATTTGACCAACATTTTAAATTCGGTGAGTTGTCTAAAACTGCGTCTGAAAGAGAATTTGTTCAATCCGTCCCGTCAGTTCTGTCACGAACTCCCGCTACACAGGAACACCCAAGAATTTTGTTTTTGATTCACCAATCTAATCTATCTTTCTACGCGAGCCTACTCGCTAGTCGATCATCTGCTTTTGCTACAATCTATCCTTCTATCATTAATTTCCAATTTGACCGGTAGACACGGCCTAGAGAATCTCGGCTTACAGTATGTTTGTCTTGTTCCAGATGCATCGGGCTCTAACCGTAATCGCAAGCCGGAAGAGACCTCACACCGCCAGCTCACCGACGACGGCTCCGACAGCGAAGACGAGGACTACCAGGACACCAACCAGTTCCTCTAGACCCCCACGACAAAATGATATTATGGAAACATTCGTCGCGTAGCGCTCTAAAAAAACTCACTCTGAGCTGTTGAAATAACACTCGTCTGTCATTTCTCACTCAAAAGATTGCTTGCGTATTGGAGTTACCGAATTTTCAGTATAGAACGATTGAAACAGGTTTTGTAAGTGATCAGAGGCCGAAGCTTGGGTCGATATGGTCGAGTGACGAACATGTTGACGACTGCCAATAATTTTAGCTCTCACGTTGATAGGAGATGCTAAACTGCGCACGGTACGCGCATTCTGCTAGTCAAGCTACTGGTTTATTTCCCTTTGGACTTTTCTGATTCTTCCTTTGAACTACATTAAAAGTACTCCGATGAATGTGAGAGTTAATACTTAAACGATAGTATTTTAGCAGCACTGTTAGCTGTAAATACAAAGACCTATACTCTGTGTGATAAGGGTTGTTTTATTATGTTTTTAATTAACCGAGGATTATCAGAATCTTGACTCTTTTACAACAATGTATACTTAATGGAATATGTGCAAATGTCAAAGTGAATTTGATGGTAAATGTCTAATTGGTAATCCCAAGCGTAAGTCGTCTGCAGTGATGAGTTTTGACAGCTCGCTGTGGCTCTTAGAGCTATTGCGTCCCTCTCGACATCGAAGGAGACTGGAAACTCCACACACAGACATCTACATTGATGTGATAAATTATTTGTAGAATGTAACATCACCTTTAAATCCTTTGTATGAGTGCTGGTCGAGTACAAGTGTGTGAATGTATTTAATCCTATTAGTTTTAATTATATTTATTTACATTTTTAAGTTAATTTTATTGGATTCTCGTATAAATTGCAGGATGCCTGCTATTGGTAGCACCAATATCTCTGTGTAAATGAATAAACACATAGGTGCATGAAACTGTTGCATAGATATTATTTGTAATATTTTTGACAGTTGATTAAAAAGGTGCTTATTATAATACACGTTTTTTATTTTCATTCCTGCAGCATTCCTCATGTGGACATTTGTGTGGCCACAGTGGCAAAACAATACTATGACAACAATTGTCTCTATTGATAGATCTCATATGCATCAAATTTCTCCATGTGATAAACAAAATCCTACTAATATGATAAACGCGAAAGTTTGTGAGAATGTATAGATGTTTGTATGTTTGTTACTCTTTCACGCAATAACTACTTTTTATCCCGCGAAATTAACAGAATCGAGAAATACGCGGGTGAATCCGCGGGTGCTTTGCTAGTGCTCTATGCACTGGTCTAGCCAAAGCCAAGAAAATAAGTGGAAAAAAAAGTAATCACAATAAGGATTGGCTCTCCAGAGAATACATGACCCTCCCCCATACCATCAATCCATACCATACCGTCAAAATATCTAATAAGCAGAATATTTTTAAACGCTGGAAACATCTGGAACGGCAACTACGCAAGTAAGGCTCCAGTAGTAAAGTATTTTTACTCAATTTGTTGTATTTCTACTAGTGACACCCCCCCCCCCCCCACCAAAATATAAGGCTGCGTACTGGTGACCCCCTCCAAAATTCGAGGCTAGGACCGCGCCTGTAACCCGTCCTAAAAGCGTCTAACGCGCACAGCACACGGCCAGGTATTTACAATGTGTATATAATTATGGTACCTATATGAATGTATTATATACATATACATACTCCAGTCTGGTATCAGAGCCGCATGTGCTATAGATATATACACTTAAAGATATACAATTAACATTAGCATGTCGTTGACGCAAAAGCAAAAAATCAAAGAGAATGTAATATACTGCGTTAATATAATAGTACCTGGTTGACCGAGCTTTGCTTGGTTTAAATGCGTTTATAAAGGGCTCTAAGTAAAAGATTTTCTCAGAACAAAAAGAAAAGACCCGAGGGAAACCATCAGGATTCGAACCGGGGCCTGTTGACTCCGAGGGCGAGCATATTTATCGTATTCTAATGACATTGTAAGAGTTTTTCATTGTCTAAAAACGCGCATAAAATGATGTTTTAAAAATAAAACCTAGCTAGATCGATTTATCGCCCCCGAAACCCCCTGTATACATAATTTCATGAAAATCGTTCGAGCCGTTTCCGAGATTCAGATTCTATATATATATATACCTACAAGAATTGGTCGTTAAAGGTATAAGATGCAAAAAATGAGAATAAAGAAAAAAAAATGAATATCCAAACATAAACCTCTTTCTAAGTTTTGATAAATAAAACCAGTACCACTCTCTACTTAGTATGTGACCAGTACCTATTGTTTCTGGTGTGGGTGGATATGTTCCTGTGTTATCTCTCCTGAATAGCATTGAAGTTATCTGAGTATGGATGTTATATGTATGTATTATATTATCCAAACTGAAATACCAGAAGGTTATCAGCTTATTCTAGAAAATAATAACCCTCCTGTGACATCACTGACAAGTAGATAATGTTAATCTTTTGACTGCCTCTAAAAACATATATCTGTTTACCAGAGAGTAAAAAATAAAATAAAAATCTGTATTCATACAATAAATCTTTTCATATGATAATTTTTATTTCATGCCACGAATATATTCTGTTTTGGAATAGTGAGCCAAAATACTAGCCATTATTTTCAAAGAAATTACCTGCATTCCACGGTGTAACCCATGGCTTACCTATTTTCCTCGAATACAATTATTATTGTAGGGTAATATTTGTACAACTTTGAAATGATATATTTATTTATTCTAATTCAAGCTTCAAAAATGGCATCACTTTCATCCCCTTAAAACTAAACCTATGTCATTTCTCAGCCTCTAGACTATCTTTATAATAAATTTCATTCAAACTAGTTCAGTAGGCAATTAAAGCACAGAAACAGACCAACATTTGCATGTATAATATTCATAGAAATTGTGAAATACCTGATCCAGATTACATATAGTTAAATGATCATATTTTATAGTTATATGACCAATGTGGAATTCCACAAGCTCATTAGTTAATATGGGATAAACCCTGAAAAACCCATACCTAATTTTAACTATAACAAATCAAGAGACTTTCTGGTTTAAACAACAGTTTATTTAATATGGAATTTGACCCAAAATACATGCACTAAATAAGTCTGTACAAATACAAGCAAAATCTTAATTAATTGTACTGGAATATCAAAGTGCGAACATACTTAGCAGACAAATTAAAGTTTTATGGTCTGAAGACATTCAACACGTAAACCATAATGGGAAACCTAAGTGGAGCTCAATATAGTCAAATAAGTTAGCTCTACTGAATGTCTGCTACGTATGATTCTGCTTTTAATAACGACAAGTAGTCAGACAACTTTTTTTTATTTACTTAACTTACAAATACTTATTGCTCTATGACTGATTAATTAATTATAGGCATAGAAAAATAATAAATTACTTCGTTTTCTTATATTACTCAGACATTAAAAAGACATTTATAAACATAATTTGTAACAGCTTATTACAAGTTAAAAAAGTTAGATATAGTGGTATTGATTTCAACCAACAACTAAACATATTTCACAACTGTTCATATTCAGACATTACACATAGGAATTACATGAGGCAAACATTTTTAGTCGTGAGAAATAAGCTTAAAGACTCGGGTGTCAATTTTATTACTTGTACTGGAACTAACAAGATAGGCAGGATAGGATATCTGTAATGGCATAATTGTAACTTATGTTGTACATAATAAAATACAATTTCTAGAGATTTGCATTCGAGGTCAGGTCTATAGAGTTAGTAGAATGCCTCACATATCACAGGTAACTCAAGTTTGTTCAGTTGCATTTATTAACTATAATAAGTTAAATCTCAAAGTTCTGTTTTGTCATTGTTGGTTACATCACCCTTAGTATTTGGCACAAGCACTTCATATAAACATGAATCATCAGTACCTTGTAAGGCATGTTTGGTGCACAAATGGATTTTTAGATCTATATCTCCTTGGTGGTTCCAATACCAATCCTCTACGGCACTTTCGTTTTCTTCTAAAAGACTTTCACATTGTGCTTTCATATGAGTTATTTCAGCAGAAGGTTTGTCCCAGAGTTCTAAAGGGATGCCCAGATCAACTTTCACACCTTTGTCAACAAGTCCATGAAGAGTTTTGAACGTCTGGCTCATACCTTTCGCAAACCGTGTACTATCTTGGCGTTCTTTATGAATATTGTATTCCAAAATTTTATCACAGACACCTTCCAATGATTCAATTAACCGCAATTCAGATTTTTCATATTTCGTTTTTTTTTTGGGTTGCACGTCGTCAAGGGAATATCCAATTTCGATGACGTCGTGGATTTTACCGGTCTCTTCAAGCCTTCCTTGTAACTCTGTTGCTAATATTTTGCAGACCTCACATCTATTTGCATATTTCACTCCAACATCTTCTTCAGATCGTACTTCTTCGTTGTGACCACACACCGTACTAATTATAATTATGAAACTAAAAATTACAAATCGTAGCGTTGCCGTAGAACTACTCATTTTTCCTTTTTGTTATCTTCCCAGATTACAAAGTAGACACGATATAATTTATGTTCTATTGTTTTTCAGTTAAGTTCCTATTGTTGTGCGTAATTCAATTTAGATAAAAGTAATTCCCATTACATTTATGATTAGAAATTAAAATTGATTATTATTGCTCGTTGCTCGACAAACAATACCTGTTCACAGACCACAGACTATCTAAGTAGAGAACATCGTTGCCGATGTCCGATTTGCTAATTCCCCAAAAATTTTAGGAAAATTCCCCCAATTCGGGGAGAAACTTATGCCGATTCCCCACAAATTCCCCACATAATTAATAAAATGGAAAATAAAGTATTTATTCATATTTATTGGGGCATTTGCCGTATCTTAAAGTTTAACATTGTTTTGAGTGATACAAACTTAACAATACCGTTCTGTATTTTTTATGTTTGAGTATTTTTTCCTTTTCCCAGAGTCAAATAAATGTAACTGTGGTTAATGTGTAATTTGTACTTTAAAAATTTAAAATTACTTTAAAAAACTTCAAAAATTCAAGAATTTTGACTTGTGGTAAAGTGTCTGCTCCAAGCGATGTTACTGATTTTCAAACACAAATCGAAAATAAACGCAGTTTCAAACACACACAAAAATCTGCTCCCTTAAATTGGAACAATAACTTTAAAAAACCTTTTTGTGTTTATTTTTTACTGTCTTCCTAATTGACCACGTATCTGTATCCATTCATCTGTATCTGTATTTAATTCACGCTGAGCTTCATTCACAGCCCACAAAAAATCTGTGTGTGGTACGTCAAAAAAAGTTTTCACTTCAAAAAGATTCTACCGACTCATTCAATCAAATTAAATTAATTATTTAGCTTGAAATCAGCGGGTTATTTTTAACTTTTTAGCATATAGCCCACACCATTCATACATTATTTAGATAAGATTTTAAAATTGTGAGTACTCAAAACTCAGTGACGTAACTATAGACTATAGGGTGGCAGCGCTGGCAAAATGCCCCCTTGGGTCGGGGGCCCGTGACCGCAAAAGATCACAAGCGTAGAAACAAAATTTTAACATTACACCTGAGTTATATTTTATTTGAACTAAAAATATATAATGTTTAAAGCATAAAAGCCAATAATGACCATGATACAAATTCAAATAGGGCCCTTTCTTAAAAAATAGTGAGAATAGATCTAAAACTCGTCAAAGGAAGGTAAAACGCCATTTTGACGAACATTGCGAAGATGAGCGTCTTCAAGATCCGGAAAGTTTGATCAGAGTGAATATATTTTATCAAGAATTAAACCTCATTATTGAACAACTGAAATCGCGGTTTCTTCCAACTACTGAAATTGTTTCCAATTTATAAATAAACATAATGTACTTCTTAAGCGGCAAACGGCTGAATGATTGATTAGTGAACGGATACAGTGTTTCCACTTTAATCATGTCCTTTCCCCTTTTTTCTCCTCAAAAATTATTCTGGTATAGTTTTAGCACCCCCAACCCCTCCCCTAAGGAGAGGTTCAAATTTTAAAATTGCAATCAATCAATAATATTTAAGCTTTCATGCCTCATCGACAACTATATTATAAGACAATCGCCTTATTGAAACACAATTTGGAAATCTGTATGGACTAATAAAATTATAGTAAAATTTTCTTCAATATAACGAAGTTTTTGTATTTGTTTGATTAGCCATGATTTCCCCCTTTTTTTTTATTTATTTCCCTCTGGACCCTAATTTCCCCTCAAAAAGGGAAGTTCCCCTCATTGTGGAAACACTGGCAACGGAATGAAAGAACTGATCGTTTATGAACGGATCATTTCGATTTTGAATTCCAATCTCACGTTAATAAGGTTCAGTACGACTGCACTAGATGGCGCAGCCATCTATACGAGCTGCATTGAGTACATCTAGGTACTATAGAGTATAGAGCAATCACAACGAAGTGGGAACAGTAGGCACGGGTGAGAACAAAACGACGTTCCCGCCGCGAGCGCCTGTAGTCGTACTCGATCACTAGTAAAGTGCGTTTCTCGAGGGATTTTTTTCAAATATTGTTATTAAAATGGTGAAATGTGCTGTTCGATCTTGCAAAAAATAGACTAGAAAACGCACAAAATTGAAATCCAGTATCACATTTCATCGGTAAGTCGATTATTTTACTTATTTTTATAAAAACAATTAAAAACTAATCCGGGAATCGCGGGGTGAAGGAGACGTTCGGGAGGCGGGCACGCGCATGACCGCCCTCGCACCGCGCTCCCGCCGCGTGATTAGAGATGGGACGTAACCAAATCAATCAATGTAGTCAATATAATGTTGGCTAGAAAAACTACATATTATAACAGATTTTTGTAACTTTAATGTTCAAAATGTTATAATATTTTAATATATTATTTTATAGTGTGTTTTGTACGATACACTTTCAAATATTTTTTTTATACGAAAATATTATAGAGTAAACTGGAAGTACATAATATTCTGTAATGTTACGATTTCACGTCTTAACAGTTAAATTGATTTTGAAGATTTTAGTAGGTATAGAATATTGTAAAATTCAATTTATGAAAATGACAATGAGAGGTACACTTTTGTAAGGAAAAAAAACAGGATCCTACAAATACCTATAGTAAAATATTTTAAGGACAAACCTACTCAAACCACAGAACATTTTTCCTTTTTTTTAACAAGAACCATGCAGCAATCATTTACTGCATTTGCTTAGAGTGGTGATTCAAAAATACATTGAAATACGCGTTAAATATTTAGTTCAAAAGTCAAATGTCACAAAAACTAAAAGACAGCTTTTTAACAAGCTTACGCTTTTTAGCGGTCAGTAAAAAATGACAAGTAATATTTAATTAACATAACATAATATTATTATTTGATTTATAAATAAAAATTTCATTATTTTTATAAATAGGTAATTGGATTAAATTTTAATACTTATTACTTCTAATTGGACGAAATAATTATTTACGCCATTTTTCGGTAATAATTGCCAAATATAGGCAGTATAAGTAATCCAATTAATGGTTTGTCAGTTTATATCCTAAGCTCCTTATATTTTAAGCAAAAATAAAATAATTTGAGAAATACCAGCTTTTTATTGACATATATATCCAATCATACACATTTTATGTGAAATATTTACATATTAATATTGTACAAATGTAAGTTGCATGTAGAAAAACTTAAACCTGCACGGGCAATAACTCTATAAAACTAAAATACCTAGGTACTTATATTTTAGATGTTATCGCACGAAATAATTATATTTATAGATGTTTGTACCGCGCTGAACCTGCATCAATCGCCAACAAAATGATTTTGCGTTGCCCGCGTGCCCATCCCTAGTAATCCCCAACGTACATATATCTATGTAGCTATACATCATCTGCCTACGACGCGCACTGGGCGTCTAGTGTGGTGTTAGCACTCTATACTTTAGTTATTTGTACTCAGTGACGAGCTGTAAATAGGTATGTATTTTATTCGATTTATTCGACACGATACCAGTCAAAAAGTACTCAATACGTAAAAGTTTTGGAAACAAAATATCGAGTACTAAAGTATCGGTATCGAAAGGAAAAGTAACGATACCACAAAGTATCGATACCTTTTTCGTGTCCCTATTCGCGATTTCGCGGAAAAAGGGGAGTTTCCTAGGTCCCTTGACATTTTCACAATACCAGTTGTAGGTACATAATTGTGTAATTTGCCTAATTGTTGTTTTTGTATCTCGTGAATCGTGAACTCAAGACCGTTAAAGTGATAAGATAAAATATTATGTATTATGGTTAAAATGTGTGGGTATTTAATACTACACTAGCTTGGTTGGTCACGAAATAAATAGCTAAGTTACTATAAACTCATTTCAAATGCTTGAGTCTCCGCGCGCTGATACAATGGAGTATGACAACGATGAAAATACTTGGCGTCGAAGGACTTCAATGAAGGCTGAGAGTGGTTGTCATAGAATTCCTAAGAACTCGTCAACAGTTGCTGTTATCGTCCTGGGTCTTGCTGTACTTAGCTGCTTGCTTGGCTACTGTGTTTTGAGCGAGACACTTCCGTATGAGTCGAAGACACTACGTCTTGTTGTGGTTGTGAGTACTTATTATCAAAATATTTTTTAAATTTTCTTAAATATCGAAAGCAAACATATTTAATGAATTGGACCAGTAGCTCAAACATTTTTTTTTAACTTTTATAGGTTTACACTTGACCGCCATCTCGCCTGATGTTAAACGATGATGCGGTCTACGATGGAGCGTGTTTACCTAGAAGAAACCGATTCACTCTCGATTTGAAGACACAAAGATTGTAACTATCTGTTTATTTGTCTGTTGTGATATCTGTTTCATATCTTTGATTCTGATGTAAATTTTATTTACGGGCGGACAAAACATCCTGAGGGAAAGTGGTCTGTGTATGCCCATAAATCAAGGGCCTGCATGCGTACTTTTATAATTTGCTTTAATGATATGAGAAGTCATTGTAAGAAAATCAACATTTTTACAACAAAAAAAAGTCTTGTAGAAATAGATGGTTTCTACTACTCTGAACATTGCTTTTGTGGTAGACGATATGGTTTGAAGTCTCTGCTTGTGAGAGGAAACTTAAAGTTCCAGCAGTGGGTACAAATTTGGTAATTCTTATGCTTATTTATTTAAAAAAATGATTGCAGCTGTTCCGGCATGGTGCTCGCACTCCAGTCACTCATTACAACAGTGATCCGTACAAGAACTACCAGTGGCCAGATGGACTGGGGAGTCTCACCAATGTGAGTGCTAATATACGACTTGAATATATCCTCTAAAGATAACATAATATATTCCTCATATCATTCCGCATCTACATATTGATGCTTGAAAGGCAAAAATTACTAAGCAACATGTTGGGGAATATTGAGTGATATACACTTAGATAGAGAATAAGTAAATAGATCAGATTTTTCTGCATGGTTCCTTTGTACCACTCGTAAGCAGATGATGTCATACTTGCTATGGCATCAGTATGATGTGCCACAACAAACGTAGGACACTTCAACTAGAGCAACAAGAAGAAGCGATCAGACCTATGCTTTCGGTGTAAAGCATTTGTTTCCAATCTATACGTAGAATATGCAAACTCTTTGGATATACATCATTGAAATCAGCAAAAAATTCTATGTCAACTGGTCTTATTCTTGTCTTGCCAGGATGAGTTTTGATGTAGCTTAGTAACCTGATAAAAAAAATATTTTCGTAGTATTCGGCAACTCTTTCATTTCACTTCAACCTCTGACCCATGACCCATGTATTTACAATCTTCTTAAGTACATACATTTAAACTTCAAAATTACTAATTGTGTTTGATGTTTTTAAGGGTGAACAAACAGATTCATAGAGACATGTATGTTACTTGAATTGTGAGGCATAATAAATTGAGTGCGTGCCACAGTGGTAATTCTGCTGGACAGTGGAACAACTGTATCTTGAAATAATAAAATGATTTATTTTCACATGTATTCTTATCTTAAGCAAGACATAGTATTTAATAGATAACCTTGTTACAATATTTAGCAAATAATCATCTTATTTCTACTCATCATTATCACTATCATAACAACTAAATAATTCTTTATGAAAGTTAACGTTTTACAACTAAGTCTGTAATAATTAGTGTCCAAACCTATGTACAACTCTATTTCAGATATTATCAAGAGTATGAGCCTTTTACTACGCTTTGGTAATCATTCTGAGGCAAAGCCACATAACAGCACAGCACAGCAGGGGTGGATAGAGTAACCCTTAAATCAAAGGACATTTTTTCTTTTCTAAAATTGACGTGTAAATTCTACATTTATCAATAAAGAACTTTGACTTTGACATAGTGACTCACTAGGTAACGACACAGTTGATGAACTGGCCAAAAGAAGAGCAAAGGCAGTAAGTAGTATATGGACCAGAACCTTTAATGCCTATACCTCAGGCCCAAATAAAATAATATCTGCAGGAAAATACTGAAAAAGCTCATTTAACGGAATGGAGAAACATTGAAGATTGAAGGATGTAGGCAACCCGAAAATGCTGTTTCGGTAGCATCATGAACACTTGCCCGCAACCTCATCAGACTAAGCAGGGGCAAAATCTGTAAAGTTATAGGTACTTTTTTTTTTTTTTTACTAAAATAGGTTCACACTTGACCACCATCTCGCCTGATGTTAAGCAATGATGAGATCTACGATGGAGCGTGCTTACCTAGAAGAAACCGATTCACTCTCGATTTGAAGACACCAAGATTATAACCATCGGGGAAAACCCACTCAGGCAACGCATTCCACAACCTAGACGTTCCTATCACAAACGTGGAGTCAAATCTCTTCGTTCGCGATTTTGGAACATCAACCATGAAACTATGTCTCCCTTTTGTGGAACGAGAAATCCGATAGAAGAAAGGGCAAGGTGGAATTAGATCATGCAGATCAGTTGCACACTCTTCGAAGTGTATCTGATAAAAAACCGATAAGCTAGCAATTTTGCGGCGATGATCAAGATTTTTAAGTCTTACGCACAAGAGTGTCATTGCCTATGAGTCTTTTGGCGCGTCTCTCAATTGATTCCAGAGTCTCCAGCTGATACTTAGTCGATCCATCCCAAAGGTGCGAACAGTACTCCATACAGGAGCGAATCTGTGCTTTGTATAATGTGAGCAACTGTTCAAAACTACTACTACTACTATGACTGGCCACTGTCTTTAAATAAGCACCTATTTACTATAGGTGTGATAGACAGGCCTGTATGCAGGGGATGCATGGAGGAGGAAGAAATACCACAGCGTGTGATTGTGGAGTGCAGGAGTGTGGTAGATCAACGGCCAGAATTCCTCCATTCACCATCAGCTGTCCTGGAGGTCTTCAACAACCTGAATAGGTTGCTTGCCTTCTGGGATAGCCTGGGATGGTTGGAGTGAAAGCGAAGTATGAGCTACACGCAAAGGCCCAATTGAGAGGCTAAGTGCGGAAAAGACCCCGACAACCTAACTAACTATAACAGCACAGTGATACACAGCTATTGGAACATGAAAAGTCGAAATCATTACTGTTATGTCCTGACTGAGGGTAGTTCTAAAAACTCCAGTCTGGTTTTACCATCCTACCAAGTAAGATTGTGCTCAGTTATTTTAATCATATATATGCATATTTAATAGTGGCGACGAGGAAAAACAGTACAAAAGTGTTAGAAAACTGTGTTCTGTTGTGTTAAACACTTTGTAATATTTAACTTAACTATGGGTATAAAGTTTGATAATTTTGATGTTAATGATGGTTGTTGGAAAAATTACATAGAACGGTTTGGATACTGCTTGGAAGCAAGTGAAATAAAGGAAGATGCAAAGAAGAAGGCAAATTTTTTTGCAGTGTGTGGTTCAGATCTGTATGATTTGGTAACATCATTAGTTTCACCAAAAAAATGTAAGTGAAGTTTCTTTTACAAATGTGGTAGCCATTTTGAACAATCACTTTCATCCTAAACCTAACGAAATTGTAGAATCCTATAAATTTCACACCAGAAACCAAGAAGTAGTTGAGAAAGTGAGGGATTACATTGCCCAGTTGAGGAAATTAAGTCTCCATTGTAATTTTACAGACTTAAATCGTACTCTAAGAGACAGATTAGTATGTGGCATAAATGACAAAGAAATTCAAAAAAAAGCTGTTACAACAAACTCAGTTAACATTTGAGCAAGCTTGTGATATTGCCCTGTCACATGAAACTGCTAACCTGGATGCTAGTATCATTGTACAGACCAGGCCAAACACAAGTGAGGCACCTCAGGAAATGGAGGTTCCGATGGAAATAAATAAAGTTAATTTCAAGACAGTTAGAAAAGAATCTAGCGATGCTAATTGCTTTCGTTGTGGCAGGCAGCATAAGAGTGAATGTAGATTCCGTTGGAGTAAATGCCATCACTGTGGCAGGACAGGACACATAGAAGCAGCATGCAGGATGAAGGATAGACAAACAAAGCACAAATCTGAGTGTAATGGATTGTATGAGGTTGGTTTAAATAGCATTAGGCAAGATAAAGTGGAACCATTTCAAATTAAAGTGTGGCTGAATGGAACAGAGAACTGATGGAAGTGGATTCAGGCTGCCCATACTCAATAGTTAATGAAAATATAGCCAGACTCATATGGAAAGGAAAGCTGCCACAGTTTGAACCAACAAATATTGCTTTAAAGTCATATACAGATGGTAAATTGTTTTTGCTTGGACAGGCATTAGTTCAAGTACATTATAGAAACATTAGGAAACATATGAAAATATTGATAACAAGAGGCTGTGGTACAAGCCTTATTGGAAGAAATTGGTTCGCTGATCTAGGTATTGTAATACAAGGAGTGAATAGTATCAAAATAACTACACTTGAGAAAGATAGAGTAAGGCAAGTACTTAATAAATATGGACAGGTGTTTCAACCGGGGTTAGGGACATATACTGGACCAATAGTCAACATTACACCAAAAGAAGGATCAAGGCCAAAATTTCTGAGGAGTAGACCAGTTGCATTTGCACAAAGACATGAGGTTTTTAAGGAGATTGATAGACTAGTGAGTGAGGATGTCTTGGAACCAACTACTCACTCAGAATGGGCAACACCAATAGTGGTTGTTCCAAAGCCAAATGGCAAGGTACGGTTATGTGGAGATTATCGTTCAACAGTAAATGAAGTCACTAATACAGATACATATCCATTGCCTACCCTTAATGAAGCTTTTGTAGAACTGCAGGGGGGTAGTATTTTCAAAATTGATTTGGAACAAGCGTATACCCAGGTACGTGTCGATGAGAGTACTGCAAATCTACTTACCCTCAATACACCAAAAGGATTATACAAGGTAAAGCGTTTGGCTTTTGGAGTTAAAGCTTGTCCTGGGATTTTCAAAGGTTAATGTCTTCTCTACTCGCAGGAACCCAGGGACAGCGGTACTGTTAGACGATATCGTTGTATGTGGTAGTGATATTAAAAGCCATAATACTAGATTAGAAATTGTATTACAAAGATTACAAGAAGCGGGGCTACGGGTAAACAAAGGAAATGCCTTTTGCAGTACCAAAGGTACAATTTCTAGGGTTCATTGTAGATGAATCTGGAATACACCCTACTGAAGAGAAAATACAAGCTATTTTGAAAACAAATGCACCAAAAACTTAAAGGAATTGCAAGCGTTTTTAGGGTTATTAAACTTTTATGATAGATTTTACCACATAAAGCTAATATAGCCGAACCTTTATATAGATTACTAGAAAAGGATCTAAATGGATATGGAACAGGAAATGTCAGGCAGCTTTTGAAAACTTAAAGACAATGATTTCAAGTGAAGATACCTTAGTACACTATGATAGTAGAAAGAAGCTGATAATGTCTTGTGATGCCTCTGAATATGGACTCGGGGCAGTGCTAGAACATGAAATGGCAGATGGAACAGTTAGACCAATAATGTTTGCCTCAAGGACTATGAATATTCATGAGCGAAATTATGCACAAATAGACAAAGAAGCTGCAGCCATCATTTTTGGTCTAAAGAAATTCCATCAATACATCAGTGGGCGGAAAATTGTGATTAAAACGGATCACAAACCTTTGTTGGGGATATTTGGACCTGGAAAACCGATTCCAAACATTATTTCTCCAAGGATGTTACGATGGGCACTATTATTAGGCTCATATCATTATGAAATTCAATATGTTGAGGGCAAAAAACTGGGAAATGCGGATGCATTGAGTCGATGGCCATCTGAAGAACAGGAGAAATGTGAAGTAGAGGAAGAATATTCTGGGGTCCTTTTGATTGAGGAGACTCCAGTAGGGCTGGATTTTACTGCAATTCAGGTGGCCCAACTTACTAAAAAAGACCAGACATTAGCTAAAGTAATGTATTGGATTCGGAATGGTTGGCCTGCCCGAGTAGATAAAGAGTTTAAAGTGTATTGGCAAAACGGAATGAATTGTCAGTACACAATAATTGCATTTTATGGGGCAGTAGAGTAATATTACCAGAAAAAATAAGATCATATGTATTGGGAGAGTTACATAAAAATCATGATGGAATTGTTATCACTAAAGCTCTGGCAAGAAGCTATTTTTGGTGGCCAGCTTTGGATAAGATGATTGAAGGAATGATAAAAAATTGTACTATTTGCTCTGAAAACAGAAATATGCCAGCACAAGTAACTCACCATTGGCTCAAAACTGATAAGGCATGGTCCAGAATACACTTAGATTATGCTGGACCTTTTCAAGGGAAAACTTTTTTGATACTAATAGACTCATTTTCAAAATGGCCAGAAGTAAAAATTGTGCATGACATGAGTAGCTCTACATTAATCCGAACTCTCAGGGATATATTTGCAGGACAAGGGTTACCAGATACCGTAGTAACTGACAATGGAAGAAGTTTTATATCAGAGGAATTCAAGAGTTACCTTAAGGAAAATGATATAAAGCAAATTTTAGTAGCACCATATCATCCAGCTTCTAATGGGCAAGCTGAACGTACTGTGCAGACAGTAAAAAATAAATTGAAGAAAAGAACTGATGAACCTTGGCACATACGTCTACCCAATATGTTATATGGATTGCGATCTACACCAAATACAGTGAATGAAAAGACACCAGCAGAGCTTTTGAACAACCGACGATTTAAAACCAAATTTGACTCTTTAAATCCTTTGTCATACAAATGCCTAAAAGAAAAAGGAAATGAAGATATTAAAGTGCGAGAGTTTAAAGTAGGACAGACTGCATACATACGAAATTATGCTAAAGGACCACGTTGGCTACAGGGGTTGTAGAAAAGCGAATTGGGGTGTGCAGATACTTAGTGCGATGGAATGGAAAGTTACTGACAAGACACATCAACCAGATGCTGAGTGGAGGGACTCCAGTTCAAAAGGAAGCACAAGAAACAAGTGAATCACAAGGATATGATAGTGGAAGTGAAACAGGCGATAATATAGACATACCCCCACCACAGAAATGGGCAGATATCATTGGAGTAACAGATCCACAACAAATGATTCTGCCTGGTGGATCAGGAGCGACAGTCAGAACTAAGAGAGCACTGTCGGTGTCCCCACCTTCTTCATTGAACAAGAAGATAAGAGCAGAGATATCGGAATCTGAAGAAGAGACCGATCATGATGAGGAATAAACAACATCTATACATTAAAAACAATGTACCCATAGTTAGTTAGTAAGAATACAAAAAGACTACATATTACACACATAGGATAAGATGAACATAGTGTAGTGCATTAATTAAAGTGAAGTGAGATGGAGCTATCCTGAGGGAAAGGCATGTTATGTCCTGACTGAGGGTAGTTCTAAAAACTCCAGTCTGGTTTTACCATCCTACCAAGTAAGATTGTGCTCAGTTATTTTAATCATATATATGCATATTTAATAATTACCTAGCACTGCACTGCGCTCGTCACTCAGAGATCTAAGATGTTATATCTCTAAGCCCTGTATTTGCCTGGAAACATTGTCCTTCAAACCGGAACACAGTAATGTCACATAGTCGTAGTCAAGTCACAAAACCTTGGGACAAGTGCGTGCGTGCGTTAGTAGCCTACCTAGGTTTTGAAATCACACCAGGGGGGTTCATAACCCCCATGATCCCTCCCTGGATCCTCTTAATTATTGAGATTATCATTCAAACAGGTTGGCAAGCTGCAACTGTACGAGCTTGGAAAAAGTTTCGCAGCTACTATGCGAACTTCATCCCGGAGGAGTACTTCGAGAAGGACGTGTATGTGCAGAGCAGCGACAAGTCGCGCTGTCTCATGAGCGCCTACACGTTCCTGGCGGGGCTGTTCCCGCCTGCGCAGCGCCAACTGTGGCACCCGGAGCTTCCTTGGCAACCCATACCCGTGCACTCGCTGCCGAAGGAGCTTGATAATGTAAGAATCACTTTTAAAGTTTAACTATGAAAACTATCATGATTATGAAACATTCAATTCAATTCAATTCAATTCATTTATTCATACCATAAATTCATAAGAACACTTGGTAACGTCATTTACAAAAAGGCAAAGAATCTGTGTACATAATATGATAAAATAACAACGTCAAAAAGAATAAAGCAGCTGTAAAGGGGCCTAGTCAATTACATGCAGCTGTAAAAGGCTTTGTCGAAGACAATATAACAAATAATCAATACACACAGTATACAGATACTACATTAGTACAAACAATGTAACATCAAAAGTCTTAAAAATCTATTATTTTACCTTATTACAAGATTCTAATTTCGACACATTTCTCTTCCATACGTTACTATCTTTAACAAAGTCGTCTATATTATAATATGCCTTGCTCAATAGGTAGCTTTTTATTTCATTTTTAAACTTGGTTTCATTGAGGCCTTCCACTTGTACAGGGATTGCATTATAGAAGCGAATACCATTACATTTGAAAGAGTTATTTGTTTTCTGAAGTCTGCACTTAGGAAATACAATTTTGTGTTTATGGTGCGCTTTTGGATTCAGATCAGTTAATTTCTGCAGACGACTCGATTTTTTCTTACATACATTATACATTCATAAATATACAATGAAGGACTGTTAATATGTTAATAGTTTTGAACATCTCCCGTACTGATTCTCTAGGTGATAAATTATATAGACCACGGATTGCTCTTTTTGCAATACGAAAACAGAGTTTCTGTCCGCAGCCGAACCCCATAATAAGATCCCGTAGGACATAATACTGTGAAAGTAGCCAAAATAAACAAGCCTAGCTGTTGCAACGTCTGATATTTTTTTAATTTGACTAACTCTAGTCTCTCTATGTGAGGACCCCATTGAAGCTTTGAATCTACTGAAATACCCAGAAAACAAGTAGATTGTACAGGTTCGATAAGTTCATCCTTCAGTCTTATATCAAGTTTACCGCACATTACATTGCAGAGTGTGAACTTTATACATTTCGTTTTAGTTGGATTAAGTACTAGATTATTTGCATCAAACCATTTGTACGCAATGTCCAAAAGTACGTTTATTTCAGTGAAATCGTTTATTCCTCTCTTAATTTTGAATAGAAGTGATGTATCATCGGCGAACATAACTATTTCTATATTTTTATGTTTCTTTATCATAAAAGGTATATCATTAACGTATATAAGAAACAAGAAAGGTCCAAGTATGGAACCTTGTGGTACACCCATTCTTATAGGCGACTCATTTGATTGCACACCGTCAACATCGACTATTTGTACACGGTCTTTAAGATATGAAGAAATGAAATTTAGAGCTGGTTTCGAAACCCCATAAAACTGCAGTTTCTTTAAAAGAGTGTCATGATGAACACAGTCGAAAGCTTTTGATAAGTCACAAAATACTCCCAGAACGTCATGATGATCTTCCCAGGCTTTCAATATATAATTAGTTAGTTCAATACCTGCATCGGTAGTGGAACGTCCTTTGTGAATCCAAATTGGTTACTATGTAATAGATTATTAATATTAAAGTAAGATAAAAGTTGCTGGAGAACAAGTTTCTCGAATATTTTGCTGATGCAAGGCAAAACCGAGATGGGTCTGTAGTTTCCAAGTTCGTTTTTGTCTCCAGATTTAAACAGAAGGTATCACTTTACTATATTTCATCATGTCAGGAAATGTACCATTTTTTATACATTCGTTAAATAATTCTGCTAAATATGGGGCAATGTTATTAATAATCCCCTCAAGTACCTTAACAGATAATCCCCATAAGTCCTCTGTATTCTTAACTTTAATATCTTTGAACGTTTTAGTATTGCAGTGGCAGTAACATGATGAAATTCAAATGTAGATGAAGGACAATCAACATTTTCTGTCAACAATTTTTCTGCAAGAGAGGGAGACGAAGTTAGATGTTTAGTTGTCTCTAATGGAATATCAGCAAAATAAACCTTGAAGGCATCTACTATGTCCGATTTTTTCGTAGTGACTTTTTCGCCAATCCGAAGTGCGCTCATCATTTCACGACTTTTAATTTTCCAGACTCATTGTTTATTATCTTCCACGTGCTTTTTATCATATTATTGGAGTTTTTAATTTGATCCCGTATAAATATTGCTTTTGCTCGAATACATACATTTCTAAAAATACTTGAATATCTCTTAACATATAGTTTTGTGGCATCATCGTTGCAGTATGTCTTTAGTTTGTATAAATTGTAAAGATTGCTTCGACTTTTAATAAGACCTGGTGTTGCCCATTCGGCGAACTTCGGTTTTGCGTTAATATTAACAAATTTGGTATGGAAAATATTATTAAATTGTGTACTCAGCATTTTAAAAACTCAGAATAATTATGATTAGGATCATCAATTGTCATAATGCAAAATTTGTTGGAAAATGATTAGTTATCGCGGTATTTAAAGCTGACATGCGGGACAATGTAATGGGTCTAACAAGAACTTTCTCTTCCGCCCTTTTCATACAGGCAGGAAGAGAAATGCTCAAGCCCCTATGGTCCGAACGCAAACAATCCAGGACCTCAGAATGAAAGTATTCACAGTTTACAAAAACATTATCAATGCAGGTTGCAGAACAACCTTTCTTAGTTACTGCGACCCTAGTGGGTTCAGTGAACACTTTTGTCAAATTAAAAGATTGACATAACATTAATATGTTGCTCTTGTTACGAGATTCCGAAAGTATATCTGTGTTGAAGTCTCCACACATCACAATCTGTTTACTTTTCTCAGATATTCTACTCAATGCTTCTTCTAAAGTAGTTAAGAAGATCTCAATTTCGGCACTAGGTGGTTTATAAACACATAAAACAACATATCGATCCATTTTATTAAGTCTACAGGTAACTCACTTGTGATATGGTCGGGCCTGACCGACTCAAGTTTCGGCATCTTTCTAGGCACGCGCGTGATCGCTGCCCGTTTGGCAATTGGCACTTAAGCCACAGAATAGATATTACTACAGAACCCTCACTTAGCGAAAATTGTTATATAAATAGCGACTCTTGCTGGGACGCAACAAAGTGCAATTCAGCTCGCATTAGCGCTCAATGCCTATCGCAATTTTTAACCTAAACATTTGCGCTCTCTTCTAACGCGTAACTCTGTCGCTGTCTGGCGCGGAATGATGCGCATCGAAAGGGTTGTCGACATATTATCTATTAAAAAATTAAATTAACCTTTCGTTATGTAGATAGTCAGCATTGTAGCTCAGATTGTATATTTTAGTTATTTACTTCGTAACGCGCAAGACAGCTAGAAGAGGCCGTAACATAGGGTCGGACACAATGAAATTAAAACAATAGAAGTATACTTTGACTGTTTTTATTCTACTTGATCGTCTAAATGTTGTTTGATAAATATGTAACATATTTTAATGTACTTACCTACACTAATACATACAACCAGCTTCGATTACAAGCTATTTTATAATGTCCCGTACTTTTTGTACGGTTAGCAGAAAAATATAAAAAATAATGGTATATTTTGTACAACTAGGAAAAATGATAATTCTTTGTTTTTTTACTCGTGCATCCATATACAGCACAATATATGGCGACGTAATTTTGCGCGGGAAACGTGTTGCGCGAGCGCTCAGACGTGCGTTCGACAACCGCCTGGCACTTGTTCCGTGCGAGGAACGGTCTAGCTGTAGGCTAAAACCGCGCGACCTTGAGCGAGTGAGGATGCACTGCTTAAGCATAGAATAGGTAGACAATATTACATAGAACGGACACTCCTTACCCCCCGCCAGTTTGACGCTACCTCTTTCCTCATACCGTTTCGAGTACTCTTGAATCACCCAGCGAAGGGTTGTAGCGTACGACAATTTTCTATGAAAATACAACCATGATGCTGTGTTATTTAGGTACCAAATTTTTCGTCTATTATACGAGACAAGAATAAGAGATTTTTGAACTTCATAAGAATTTCCACTGAAATTTTATCGATAATGCCTTTTCATATGCAACTTGTGAACGTAGTTTTACGCAATTCAATGTTCTGTACCTATAGCCTAGATGAAATATCTAATAATATGAAACTGGGAAGTGAACTCACGGGGCAAAGCTATTCAATAAAACAATTCAGTATAGATACTAAACAATAAAAAAAGATAATAAACCCTAGGCTAAACGCAAACATTTACGCGTGGGTACGAACGACATCTGCGTAGTTGTGTGAAGAATAGGTAATTCGACAGTGCCGTTTGTATGGAGTTTTAGTGGAGTGTCCGGGGTGTGACTTAAGTTCCAGTACTTACCAAACGGGCACCAATCATCAGTTCGAGACTTATGAAACTTAGGATCAATAACTACAATCAATATTAAAAATCAGTTTATTGTTAACTATAAGTAAATTATTGAAATAAGGACCAAATCACACAATAATGAAAACTTTCATGAGAATTGGTTGACTTGGTGACTCTTCACCCTCACTGGGAACAAACATCATGACACTGGATTTTTAAAAATGTTTTAGTTTGTCCATTCTGTATTTGTATACATGGTCTTCAATACCTTTTCAGATAGTGGCTGCAACTAAACCTTGTAAAGCCCACAAGGTAATGTACCAAAAAGCACTAGCAGAAGTCAACGCCGACCCCAAATACGCAGAACTCTTCGACTATTTGACTAGACACACGAACCAGACCATGCGGAGTGTGCTCCCGGTTGATTTCCTCTACAGCACTTTGTTGTCAGAACAAGACGCGGGCTTGAAACTCCCAGAATGGACGAAGACCGTGTTTCCAGTTAAAATGAGAACTGCTTTCATGACCAGTTTGGCTCTACTGTCATATAATGAAACGCTGCAAAGGTTACAAATGGGTAAGTGTTTTTGAGATATAATTATAATTATATTTCTCTGAGAAGCGAAACAACCAACAAAAAGTATGTATTTTTTTGTTCTTGTTAAAAAACGCTACATCCGATAAAATTTATATGGGACTATTCGTGAAGGCTACCGTTTCAAACAATTCATATTTTCTCAAAATCGGTTCACACAATCCAAAGTTGCAAGTAACAAACAAAAAAAGGAGTCGATTTGAGAACCTCCTCTGTATTGAAGTCGGTTGAATCATATGATAAGATGTTGGGCAAAAGAGATTTGATAATATCGAAGTTGATAACCTGAATTTAGTGGGGCGTGCGAGCTTATCAGTCTGATGATAGAACTCTAATTACATTACTGTTGTTTTACCGCAAACTGTAAACATACTCGTAGCTTTAAAGAAAGATCTGCATTACTCATATGAAATTTCGTTTTGTTTTTTTAACCCCCGACCAAAAAAAGGGGTGTTATAAGTTTGACGTCGATGTCTGTCTGTCTATCTGTCTGTATCTCTGTCTGTCTGTCTGTCTGTGTGTGTGTCTGTCTGTCTGTGGCACCGTAGAGCTCAAACGGATGGGCCGATTTCGATGCGGTTTTTTTTATTTGAAAGTTAATATCCGTGCGGATGTTCTTAGCTATGTTTGGTTAATATAAATTCAAGATGGCCGCCGCCACAAAATGGCGGACAAAATATTTCTTCACTACCTACCTCAATATGGGTATCAAATGAAAGGCCTTGACTAGTAGAATACTATACACTATAAAAAAAATCAAATCCAAGATGGCCGCCACCACAAAATGGCGAATTATTTTATTTTTTTCACTACTACCTCAATATGGGTATCAAACGAAAGCGCTTGACTAGTAGAATACATTGCACTATGACAAATTTCAAATCCAAGATGGCCGCTTCCACAAAATGGCGAAATACATTTCTTTTTTCACAACTCCCTTAATATGGGTATCAAATGAAAGGGCTTGACTAGTAGAATGTTGTACAGATAACAAATCTGAGGTAGTCGGGGGTTAATCAAAATTTTTAATTTTGTTCTTGTATCGTTGGTATTGGACAATTGGATGCCAAAACCTATTATAGGTACTGTTATGACTGTCCGTTTTGTGTGTGAATGTATTCATTTTTGATATTGTAGTTTTTAGTACGTTAAGGAAAAATTATGAGGGTAATTATTTACGATGCGCGCGGACTCCGTCTCGAGCGATGGTAGGTCAGAACTTACAGGGACTTAAAACTTTTACGCTTGCTGTTGACAAGTGCATGCTTGGTAATAAACTTTTATTGGATTTTTAGTATGAAATGTATTGTGGCTGTTGCACATTTTAATTGATTCTCGGGTTTCAAGTGACAAATGTTCCTGGTTCGACTTAACTTACAGCTGCATCCGGCGGCCTTTTTTAAACCCCCAACGCAAAAAAGGACGAATGTTTTAAAAGTTTGACGTGCCTGTGTGTGTGTGTGTGTGTCTGTAGCATCGTAGCTCCCGATCGGGTGGACCGATTATGATTTAGTTTTCTTTGTTTAGACGGTAAATTAGTCTAGAATGTTCGTAGCTATGTTTTCATATTCAAGATGGCCGCTTCCACAAAATCGCGAATCAATTTGTTTTACAACCTCCCTCAATATTGCTGTTAAATGAAAGTTATTGAGTCTTGACTTGTAAAATACTATACATACCCACACTATGACAAATTTCAATTCCTAGATTGTCGACACCACAAAATGGCGAATCACATATTTTTTGACAACTCCTTCAATATGGGTAGAAGATATTAAATGAAAGAGTTTGACTAGTAGATCATCTGAGATGCTCAGGGGTAACTCAAAAATTTTAATAAACAACACTCATGTAGTTTATTGAAGTTTAGTACATAAATAAAGAAAATAATAAATATTGGTAGACACTTCACACACAATACTTTCTGATAAAAAAGCTAAGCAAATGTGTTTTTACTTGTGGTATCAGGCCCTCTGTTACGGCTAGTGAAACAAACGCTGGTAGAGTGTGCGAGCCGCGCCAACGTGGACCGCTCGCTGCTGGTGGTGTCGGGGCACGACGTGACGATGGTGGGGCTGTGGCGCGCGCTCGGGCACTCGCGCCTGCTGGAGCCAGAGTACGGCGCCAGCTTCACCATCGAACTGCACGAGGACCTCGAACAAAACGTCTTCTTTGTTAAGGTAAACATACTACCGTGTTTCTTTTTCTGTATAAGTTAATAAGTTCAATGTTAAATTATATCTACTCATGAAACAAGAACCAATATCTTTGTTAAAAACAGCTGGTTTTACAGAAATTTGAGGGTTTTCATCCTATAAATACTAATATCAAAGATTTTACATATTACTACGTATAGAGTTGGCACAAACGCTTTACACCAAAAGCACGGGTAGCATTTTCTTACCTTGTCGCTCTTGTGGAAGTGTCATACTTTTGTCGCGGCACATCACTCTGTTGTCATAGAAAGTATGCACGTCATCTGCTTACGATTGACACAAAGGAACCGCGCGGAAAATCTAACTCTATACGTAGTATATGTAAACTCTGCGACTAGTTTTATTAATGCGAAAGTTTGAATGTTTAGATGTTTCTTGCTCAATTCTGTCGCACTAATTTACTATGTTTTGTTTATTTTTTGCTATGTATTCTTTTTTTCTGTTGTGCCAATAAAAAGTATCTATCTGTTCAACTGTGAGGATATTCATTCGGATATCCTTGTATATTTCTTTCATTTTGTATTCAAATACTCTTAACATATTTCAGGTTTTCTACCGGAACAATACAAAAGTGGAAGTGCCGACAGAACTAAAGCTTCCATTCTGCGATCAACCCTGTCCTTATGCGGATTTCATTAACCACATCTCTAAATTTATCCCTGAGGATTGGGAGGCTGAATGCCAAAACACATGAATCGTCTAAGACGAATCAAGAAGAAGATAAAAGGTTTTCGATGAATTTGATGTTATGCCAATGCATCTCAGCCAAAAAATAGCTCACAGCCAAAATGAGCTAATAGAATTAACTTTACTTTCCGTGTTAATTATAGAGGTCTCAAACTGGGCTGATTTTTAGTATATCAGTGATATATGACTCGCTTCCTGTAGGGCTTAGACAGTTTGTTGTCTTGGGTATAGTCGGTTGTTACTGGGAGCACTCAATTTAGTTCACAGTCCTATAGTGAACTATATAGTTCAATTTTGTACATTGTGTCCATTTCAATATTTCAGTAGAAATAAATAAAAAAAAAAGGAAATATGTATTCGTGATTCTTCGAATTCTGTTTCGATTTATTTGAGATTGTAGTTTTTCAAATTTATTTATTTCGGGCCGGTATAGAAGGTGCTACAGAAAGGTGCAACAATATTTATGACAGTTCATATTTATTAACTTTTAAATCATATATGTGAAAATTAGACATGAAAGCTCAACATTATTTTTCCATGCAATGTTAAAAATTCATTGTTTGTTATTTTATGTACATGGGTAGGTATGTCAACATACTTACCCATACCAATTTCGGCACTGATTTTAGTGTAGTAAAATGGACTGTTAAAATATTGTTTGGGGTAAATCCACCACATTGTATAACACGCGGTACAGTCATATACAAAATCTAATAGTTTAAAGTTAGTAAATTGTTAAATTACAATTATTGACATTAACCTTAAATAAAACACTTTTGTAAAATAGTGGGTGTATAATGACCTAGTCAGTTCAAGTAGCCTGTAATGGGCCGTTGATCGAATGTATGAAGGAATACAATATTATGTATTCAAAAGTTTAATTAAGAATAAATCATATTTTATGTTCTATATTTTAAGATGAGAAAAGAGGGGAGATAAGTCGGTCTGTTGGTCATACATTGCCGACAGGCATTGTTGTATTGTGGACACACAATAACGGGATAACCAGGATAATAAAATGAATAATGTTTTCAGAGCGAGACCATTGACGAACTATGTCGCATAGTTCACCTAAAAGCGCTTTTACACCTAGATTGTTTGCGAACTACCGAAGACAGTAACCAAACTGGAGGACATGAGACATGTTTTTACGAAAATATTGATTTATTGAAAAGTATTCATTGCTCGCACTTATTTTTAAGCTATTGCATAGCTTTTATCGCGGGCCTGGGGACCGAATTTTAGTGATCATGCATCTCTTTCTTATGTTCACAAGAAAGAGAGATGGAAGACCGTAACCCCGTCCTC
The DNA here is from genome assembly GCA_017562165.1 of Ectropis grisescens. Lineage (NCBI taxonomy): Eukaryota > Metazoa > Arthropoda > Insecta > Lepidoptera > Geometridae > Ectropis > Ectropis grisescens. The sequence goes on along the minus strand of CM029781.1, from coordinate 23,459,867 downwards.
CCCACTCGGTCATTCGACTTTGAATCTTATTTGTATTAGCTTTACAGACTAAATGCTCTTAGCAGTGCTGCCAACTTAACGGATTTCCCATGATATTTATTATGGTAAACAAATGTCACTCTTCAAAATAAAAACAATTCCGAAAAATTGTTAATATCCCTATTGCTTATGTTGATAAAAATGCATGCAACATGCAATAGCTTTACCGCGGCAGTATCCGAGTGCCACACTTTTTTTTTAAATTAAACTGTAACCTTGAGTGTAAGCTTACTTTTCAAATCGAGGCAACAATCACTACAGAACACCATTGCAAAGTGGTACCGTTAAAGTGGTTTTGGTTCAAATCAAAATTTTAATTATTAGAATCAATGTTCCATTTCTGATATATGTGTCAAGAAATACATCTTTTGAAGTGCCATGGGTCACCAGCCAAATAATCCATAGTTAAAGTATTTTCAGAAACCTTAGTGGTAAAGTCCCCTAAGTTATGACAGACCGTGTGCTTGTCTTCTACATGTGAATTTGTAATACACAAAGATAATAAAATTATGTATCCAATATTTGTATTTTTAGATAAACATTAAATACATTAAAAATGCACATGGTTATATGGTACACTTTGCCTAAAATTAATCTTAAATTATTATAGTTTTTATTGTTCTTAGGCATTCACGCACATAGTTGCGTTTTATTGATTCACGGCGGCTTCGACACATTACATTCGAACACGTCGAGCCCTTCGAAAATCACACACGGCACTGCGTGACTCGGTGTGCCATACCTTGCATCTCGCCCTGCACTCACGCACTCCGGTGCATGTTTCTCTGCAGGAACGTGCGTGGATACATTTTCTGTGTTGGATTGTGCGTGTTTTCTATAGGAACAGAGGTACTTACAAGCAACGTTAGAAAACGCATTCACGCGCTACGTTGCGTGATTGGTGGCAGTCTCCGCCGTAAGATTCTTGGAAATTTACATTTGTTTTTTGGATAAGTAGGTACTTACGCATAAATAAAAACCTCGAGTTTTTGTTATGTTGGAAAACGTGGTTCTAAAAATTTATTGTAATTATGACAATTCTTAGACTCCTCAGAAATTGGTCTCTCAAATAAATTATACCTATGATGTGTATTTCGTTTTAAAAATATTATGTAGAAAAAAGGCTATATAGGTACGGTTTTGTGGTGAGGAATGTACAAATACTTATGCATTTATTATGCAATTTCCTAATCAGTTCTTAGTATGGAAATGGTTTATTTTTTTAAGATTTCGATATTGGTCCCATGAGAAAAAGTAAATCATTTTGATATGTAGCTAAACTATCTCTTAGGTATTATTTCACATTTTTAGTGAAAACTTTTACAATGAATGTCATTTATGCTCGTTTTGAGTTTCAAGGCGATGTGAAACGGTGATATTTTTATATAAATAGTTTTGAATGATATTGTTGATGTTTATTCGATGTTGGTGTTTAGGCAGCTTACTATGTTAAAGTTGTTACCTATAAGTAGTTATTGATAGTAATCGCATTTATGTCTAGTGGACTGTATAAACAAATTAAGCAATATGTAGAATGTCTTGTAAAATTAATCCGACCCGGTTAATTTTACCACTACGAAAAATGTATGTCTTCTATGCACTGTAGGTATATGGTAGTGTAAATTCTAATAAGATCAGGTATTTGACGAATCGGAGTTGTATTGGTTCTCGTTTTCTCATTCGAAGCTCACCGTTTGCTAGTGTAATGGGACAAATAAAATGACTCCTATTATAGTGCTATCCGTTTCGTAGTGTCCTGCATAAAGGGTACCAAAATATAAAGAATTATATTACAGGACAGGTTAAAAGTCGATGCAGTACCTGCCATCGGTTGATAAACGGTTTGGGTGCACTTTCTTAATTCGTACAGCCTTCGAGTGGAATAAATTGTGTCCTGAGAGATATAATTTAAAATCTTTCAAGGACAGTGGGCGTCATCATTGACCACTATGGTAACCGCAGTGTTACGATCAGGTGAAACGCAGACCTATATGCTACAAAAACGAAAATACTGGTCGTTTTACGTTGATAATACTCGGACTAGACCTGCTACAAAACTTTGTTTCTTTCACAAAATATACATTACAAGTTTCTTTAAATTACTGTTTTGTCTAGTTCAGATAGATTCTAAAGATGTACACTTAATGTAAATGTCACTTTTATGTGTACCAGAGAGTTAAATAGAATAAAGTATTTACTTAACTTTAAACGTTTTTTTGTTATAAGTCCCTACTTATAAATTTGTGGCTTGGGAGTCACAAAGTCTATGAATTTGTTATGTAAATTTATAATAATTGAAGTCAGATGAGATGATAATTTTATTTATTTATTGATTCCCCTAAAATTAAAAACTATTCTATATGTATTTAAATGGTTTATAATAAA
>CM029781.1:23428753-23456943 GCA_017562165.1 Ectropis grisescens | reverse complement strand
AAATGTTGAAATACATTAAATACAAACTTTAAAACAATAATTACTTTATTTTATACTTAAATTATTTTTGTAGAACTTTAAAAGGATCAAACTCAAGTTGCACAGCTTTCACAGACACGTCCCACAGCTTGGCTGCGAGATCGTCATCCAACGACTTCGCTGACGACGAAACCACGGCGCAGTCGCTGAAATAAATAGAAATAATTTGTTTAAAAACATTGGTATTACTTTTTTAAAAGGACCTAAGGCAGTTGGCCTCAGCCTCTACTGCCTACCAAACGTAGCGAGCAGAATGCTCAAAACATGGGATACCTTTGGGGAGCTTTGTAGTCCGCCTGGGGAAGTACCACACCTTTGCCAGTTATTCTACCGGTAGGTAATGTGAAAACATTAGTGTGTTCTGGTTTGAAGGGCAATGTTTCCAGAGATATTACAGGGCTTGGAGATGTAATATCTTATGTCTCTAGGTGACGACCGTACTGCAGTGCTACGTAATTACCTAAATAAAAATATTTGGACTCTTCATGTTCCAATAGCTGCATGCCATTGTGCTGTTATGAGGCAGACATGTTGCTTACCATCAGGCACATGTCCTGCTCGTCTCGTCACTCTACATTAAAATAAACTCGAGGTAAGTTTGTTTTGGATGGGAGCTGGCTTAGACTTGCTGTTACCAGCTAACGGCGACGTGACTAACTTTGAGTTGCGCGGTGTAGACGGCCCCGGTGCGACCGAGTATATGAGCCGCCAACATGTGACGGCGGACGCGGTGGGAAAGAAGAGTGACAGTATCGCGGTGTGCCGCTCTCCTTATCCTCTGCAGCCGGATGGAGGTAACCGTCGGGTACAAACATCTGGCCCGTCACAGGGAACCAAGGATGTCCAGACGCGGGTCGGCTGGCCCCTGATTGATGGAAGAAAGGAAGGGAAGGCGTCATCATGGTCCCACCGGATGAAACGGAGGGGGAATACGGAGTAGTTAATAATAGAGTTGGCAGCAGCTTCGCTTCTGAATTACAAAGGCCCGCAGCCTGTCGGCGGCGTTCAGTGTTCATTTCCGTATTGCACAACTTAATGTACATTTTATAAATGGCACATTCAATAAACAAACGATTGGATAAATAACTTTCTTTAAAAAAAATTCAGCCCATATCAAAACCACTAAAATGAATCATTACCAGTAAGTAATCTATTTGAAGTCTTATTTTCGCTTAAAATTTAAGAGAAAGAAATGAATAATTTTGGTGGCGTTACAACTGCTGTGGTCGCGAGAATACGAGAGAGATATTGAGTAATGTATCATGAGTTCAAATCGCGAAAGTTCAAAACTATGGCGAAGCTGCGGTAAGAACCATTGGTACCTGTAGTAGAGTCCGGTATCGTTCGCGCATTTCTCGTCAAGAGCGCAGTAGATGGTGGTCTGAGCGCCGAGCTCAGGGCTCTTCATGAAGAGCCGGAGGAAGAACCCAATGATGGTGCGAGCGCCTCGAAACATAATTTTGTCCATATGCCGATACAATTCTGTTTGAATCACACCCGGGTGCAGGCAGTATGTGTTCACGCCTTCTATATTGTGTTCCTGTACACACAATATAAGACTATGAGAAAAGGACATTAAAGCATAAATCGAACGCATCAGACTACATAAAAGTTACATACCTTCAATCTCTTGGCAAGCTCCCTGGAGAACAGTACGTTGGCCAACTTGCTTTGGTAATACGCGTCACTAGCCTTATATGGGGTCTTCTTGAAGTTGTAGTCATCTAGGCGAAGGTTACCCACTGTTGTACCAAATTTAAATATTAATTACGCTATAGTAAGATGGCTTGAACTTCAGACGCTGGCGATCGGTTGCTGCGATCTGCTGTCGCCACCACAAGACGTGCTTTATGTACTTTCAGTAGCAGCCTGTGTACACAATGTGCTGCACTACACACCAAAGCCTTTCAAAGCTTACATCTCACATCATAAACAGTACCTCTTAGTCACAAAATTATTTTATTTTGTATGACATTAGTTTAATTTTGGTTTAGGATAGTAGATAGGTCGATATACACCTGACCGCAACACCTAATGCGGCAAATAGATTTACGATAAAGCACCTAGAATAAGCAGATCGACTACTAGACAACCAAGTCATGCGCCTGATAGTAAGCAACATGTCTGCCCATAATAGCACTGTGACACGCAACTATTGAAATATGAAGAGTGTAAATCAGCACTGCATCTCGCTCGTCACCCAGAGATATAAGATCTATTATCTTTATGCCCTGTAATTTCACTGGAAGCATGGCCCTTCAAACCGTAACACTGTGATGTCTTCGCATTACTGTATGGCAGTAGAATAAAGCCAACAGTCCACGCGGGCGTATTTTGACGAATGCATGCAACCTACAAATGAAGCTAGGCATATTTTACATCTTTGTTATGTCCACGCCGCCTCATGTAATCGTCAATCACGGTCAGTGTTCCCGTTTTAGTGACTTTGTCACTAGATCTAGTGAATTTTTGATGTCTTTGGTGATTTTTTTAAGATTCAGTGACAAAAAAAATCTGGCGATTTCTAGTGACTTTCTCATAACCAACATATCAGTTATGTAATATCTTACAAACAAAACATGCACAATACAAAATACAATACAATACTATAACAGCAGTTTCTACTTTTACTGCTATAGTAAAGAGCAACCGTCCTCTTTTTTAGAAGACGACAATGAAACGGACATAATACTAGATGAGGATTTTTTCGAGTTTGTAATTTTTGACATAATTTTTTTTTTTATAATTAATACTAGGTACATGTTGTATTTTGTGTCAGAATAAACCACTGATTTTGCATATTTAGACCTCCTGCCACTTTTTATTATATCAGCCTATATATTGTCCCAATGCAGAGCAAAGGCCTCTCTCACCTCCCTCCAATTTTTCCGGTCCCGATCAGCGCAGTCTTTCAACAGTCCCTAAAAGTCACAAAATCTTCTTTATTTTCTTCAGCGAAGAGTCCTACCACTTCTTAAAAAATACAAATAAACAGAATACTGACTGGTGTGACCCACGGAGGAGACGGTGACGACCCTGGCCGGCGCGCCGCTGGCGAGGCGCGGCAGCAGCAGCAGAGTCAGTAAGAAGTGCCCGAGGTGGTTGGTCCCGAACTGCATCTCGAACCCGTCCGCCGTCTCCGAGAACGGGCACATCATCACGCCCGCGTTGTTCACCAAGATGTTCACCTGCAAATGGTTCACCTTTTTTAGGACATTGAAACAGCAATAAATATTGGGCCGTAAAACGTATAACTCAGTCATCTCACGGCAGTACTGAAAAGACAGACAAAAACTCTATTATTAGCACTTTAGGAACCGGGAGGAAAAAAGCAGCCGCGATGGCATAGTGGCCAGAATAGCTAATTTCACAATCGGATTGGAGGTTCAAATCCCCCCTTTGAGTATTTCCCAAATGCAGAAGCAGATGCAGTACTAGTTCGTCATCACAATTTGCTATAACAGTAAAGGAAAACATCGAGATGAAACCGTAGGTACTCCAAGACACCATTCTAGGATATGTGTCATTTCCCAGGTGGAGTCAAGACCCCGTGGCACAGTAGTCTGTGCGGCATATTTTTACTTAAATCGTCTAGTGTCACATATATTCCCATTTAAGTCAAAAACAAGGAAGTCTTTTTAACGTAATTTCTAAATACCTGTGATTCTGTGTCCAGGATCTTCTTAGCGAAGTCTCGAACCGACTGCAGTGAGGAGAGGTCGCATTTTTCGAGAATTAAGCTCCCCTTATCGCCCGGCGGAAGGCTCTCACATTTCTTCTCTATAGCCACCTTCGCTTCTTCTGCTTTCTCTAAGCTACGGCATGCCATTATCACTTTTGCTCCTGAAATAATATTTGTGATGTTACTAGCTGTAAACCAGTTTTTAACGATAATTTAATTTCGCCAAAAATATGACACAAAAGTATACGAGGCATTGAGCATCCCACGGGAGCTTACTAGTTATCTACGTGTTTAATACCATTCAGATCTGTTCTGTTGTTACAAAGGTCAAAGGTGTCGTATCAAAATACGTTCGGTGCGTTCACGTTTACTTCGAAACTCGCTGTATCATTTATTTCAGAGGATGAATATGCTTTCAAATCTTTTTAGACTACAGACCCGTGAACAAAAGGTATGGGTCAAATGAACCACTAGGAGACCTGTGTAGGATAATAGAAGGGTATAAAACAATAAGATTCAGCACTATGTCATCACTTGAAAGCTGTCCAACTGGGTACAAGTAAAGATCGATAATTTCTCCTTGTCACATGATTTTTGTACGGCATTTGGAATAATGGTTTAGAAGAGGTTTTGAAACAACGCCGTACACAATCAAATGCCCAAATTTACCCCTGAAAATCGTCGGAGAATCTGAATTTTTATAAATAACAATTTACAAATTGAAATCAGTTTAGTATACTTACATCGATTTTTAAATTGAAGTCGATTGTTTCGTTTCAGAAAAAAAAAATTACTTTTGGTAGCGGGAAAATCTAAAAAGAAATCTACCTACCGGATACGTACCTGCGAGTATAATCATAAATATTACATTACTCACTCATTTAATCCTTTTCTTAATCTTTAAATTTTTTACAACATTAATAGAAAATATATTATTAAATATAAAAAATGTTATTATTATACTATTACTTAGGTACATAATTATTATAAGTAAATTAGGTACCTATAACTTAAGTAGTCTGAATTGCCGGACTTAGCTCAATTTTGCATATTTACGTATGTACGTTCGTCCTTACAAATATCTAAACTGAATTTGCCCTTACTAATATAAACTATTTTTAACAAAAAAAATAAACCGACTTCAACACCACAAATAGGCACTTAAAAGCGAAAAATAATTGTTATACTTAGGTAATTATTATAACCGCTATTCACTCATCTATATGAAGTCGGTCGGTGTCAGCCAAGTCTAAGTGCTCTTTCAGAGTAAAGACGGGTGGCGTGTAGTTCAAATTCAAATGCTAGCGGGTGCAGGTGTGCTAGCGCGGGTGCGTGTAGTTCAAATTCAAATGTTCCTAGAAGCCCCTGGCCTTTAGTGCTCTTTCAGTTCAAATTCAAATAAAGGCGGGTGCGGTGCGGTGCGTTGCGCGCGCGGGTGCGGGTGCGGGTGCGGGTACTAGCGCGGGTGCGGGTGCTAGCGCGGGTGCGCGTGCTAGTGCGGGTGCGGGTGCTAGCGCGGGTGCGTGTAGTTCAAATTCAAATGTTCCTAGACGCCCCTCGCCTTCAGAGTGGTGAGGTGCTCGCGCGTCCGCATCGGGGCGGGCGCGGGCGCGGTAGCGTGATTGTCGCGCGGGTGATTCTATGCGCTCATTCACAGTGCACGAGCTGGAACGGGAACGGGAGCGGGAGTGGACAAGCGGGTCTCAAATCTGTGTGTGTAAAATTTCCACTGTCTATCACCGTTATTGAGATACGTACAGCCTCGTGACAGACGGATGAAGCAATCACTATGTCGCCGAGGTAAATTTTAGTAGTTTTTTGATCATATTACGAAAACCACTACACCGATTTCGAAAAAAATTAAATGGGACCGCCTCTGATCTAACTATGATCTACCAAACAAAACAAGAACCATCGAAATTGATTCACAATTGGCGGCGCTATCGAGTAACATAGGTACAAAGAAAAAAAACGTACAGCCGAATAGAGAACCTCCTCCTTTTGGAGTCGGTTAAAAATGATAAGCTTTTTGCTTGCGTAACTGAATATCTGAAACACAGCGGTTAATGTCATTAACTTATTTCGTTTTAATTTTAAAATTAAGTGTAGATTATTACGAGGGTCAAACTGAAAGTTCTTAGAAAATCAAAAACTGATTACATTAGCCAGTTATTAGTTTTATTATATCTTTTCAAAATATTGTCCATTCACGTCAATACACCGCTGCATGCGATGGAACCACTGGGAAAAGCACTTTGCCCACTCGTCCTTAGGGGTCTCTTCAATGGCATCGCGATACGCAGCCACCGCTTCTTCAGCATTCATAAACCGCTTTCCTTTAAGTTTTTCTTTAATTTTTGAAAATAAATAAAAATCACAGGGCGCGAGGTCGGGGCTATACGGCGGGTGACCCAGTAATTCAACGTTTGATGTCGCCAAATAGTCGATCGTTCGCTTGGCGGTGTGCGATGAGGCGTTGTCGTGGTGAAGGAGGATCCTACTGCGAGGTCGTTTCTCTCGAACTTTTTCCAAGACAAGTGGCAAACAATTGGTAGTGTACCATTCTGCAGAAACTGGTTTTTGATCCTCTAACACAATTGTTGCGAAATGACCTATCCTTCCAAAGAACGAGGCCACCATTTTTTTCCCCGCACTTCGATCTCTCTTCACTTTAGTTGGCAACTCCTCGAAAGGAAACACCCACTGAGCAGATTGTCTTTTGGTTTCAGGATCATAACAGTAAATCCAGCTTTCGTCACCTGTTAGTATGTCGAACACAGCATTTGAGTCACCTCCGTTAAATCTTTCAATCATTTTACGGCACCAATCCACACGATGGAGTTTTTGAGCCTCAGTCAAATTATGAGGTATCCACCGGGCGCAAAGCTTCCTGACCGCTAAATGTTCGTGTAGGATTTTGTGCACTTGACTCATACCGATGCCTAAGCTTGTCCGAATCTGCTGATAGGTCACTCTTTTGTCAGTCTCTATCATACGCCGCACAACACAGATGTTATCTTCAGTCGTCGCCGTAGAAGGCCGTCCCTCACGTAAATCATCAGTGAGATTAGTGCGACCACGTTTAAACTCATTAAACCAGTTGTAAACAGTCGCACGAGATGGGGCTTCATCGTGAAAGGCCAATCGTAGTCTTTTTTTTTTTTTTTTTTTTTTTATGAATGGCTCTTTGTGGATTAGCCTCACAATTCCGCCAAAGACACGTTAAATGATAGGCCGTCAAACAAAGAGATAGGGGCCAGTAATATGAATATTGTACTAAGAGGATTTGTCACGTATTCTATGTTTTACTAGGTCGCAAAAACTTAAAGCTACATAACAGACATATACACAAAAAATCTAATAATAATATAATGCACACATATTTAACTTAAAATATTCACAAGTACTAATTTTACAATTTAATCTTATTTCTTTTAATATAATTACATAAAATATAAACAAAGGGGGTGTAAACAAGAGACAGCAGGCATTTAACGGAGGTGGGACGAGGAATATCAGGAGGGATAAAATCATGTAATGAAGACTGCATTAAGGGACAACTGAAAAAAATATGGTTCACATTTCCTTCGTCCAAACCGCAATCGCATAATGAGTGATTCCTAATCCTTAGTTTGGCCAGGAAGACAGGTGTACATGAGTGATTGAGACGTAAACGGAAATTACAGAAGTAGTAGCTTTATTTGCTTTTAAAATTTGAAAACCAAGGTTTATGGGGAATTTCAGGCTGGATGTCACCGTAGAATTTACCTTTCTCGATCCTAGATTCCTGCCACTTTTGGGACCAACATTTACGTAACATTGGTTTAAGGATAGTACATAAGTCATGAGCATGGATTTGAGAGTATGTAGAAAGACCGGACTGAACAGCCTCACTAGCAAATGCATCAGCACGTTCGTTTCCCAATATACCTGCGTGACCAGGAATCCAGGCCAGTACTACATTAATATTACGAGAGAGGCATTCTAAAAGAGCTTCTCGGATCTTGAGAATTATAGGAAACCTGGTTTTGAGCGAAAGGGGTTGGCAAGAATAGCTTGAGGCAGCTCTTAGAATCTGATAGAATTATAGAATTGTTTAGGTTGTGTGATATTATAAATAGGAGAGATTCCAAGATAGCAATAGCCTCTCCCGTAAAAACTGAAGTTACGGAGGGGCATTTAAAACTCAATATAATATTAGTGTGAGGATCCACACAGCAGCACCAACAGGAAAAAAGGAGACTTGGAAGCATCAGTAAATATTTTGATCCAATCTTTGTATTCCGTGTTAATTTTGTGACAGAAAACCTTGTTTGCTTCAATGGTATTCTTGTCAACCCCAAAGTCTAAAATGATATTGCTGGGAAGGAAAGTAAGCGCTTCAAAAGGCGTAGAATAAAGGGGTAACAAGGAAGCCTGAAAAAGTGGGTGAGGAAGACGAAATAGGAAAAGGAAGCTACGAAGCAGGCATGGTATGTCATCGTCGAATAACCGTTGGGGGTGATAAAGAGAGGCTAGATATTCTAGTTTGAGCAGCAAGCTATGTTCTTTCTGTTGAGCCAGTTTAGAGAGAAAATAATCGCAAAGAAATTGACGTCTGAGAGATAGAGGAGGGTCACAACATTCAACTTGCATGGCGTTTATAGGAGACGATCTCATAGCCCCAAGAATTATTCGCAACGATTTAGCTTGTACTTTATCTAGTTTCTTTAGACCTGCTTTGTTTCCTGGGTCCAGGAGAAATGAACCGTAATCTATATGACTCCGAACTAAGGCATTGTACATTAATTTTTGTGTAAATGGGTGAGCACCCCACCATACGCCAGATAAGGACCGTAAAACATTAATGTTTTTTTCACATTTTTTGTTGACAAATTCAAAATGGGGAATACCTGATAACTTCCGGTCCAACCAAACACCCAAAAACTTGACTTTTAGATCTTCTGGAATTACCTCGTCGTTGATTGTAATTACAGCCGGAGGGACAATCCTTTTATTAGTGAACACCACTACCTTGCATTTAGAGGCTGCTAAGGCAAAACCATGCGGAGATAACCAGTTCATGAGATGTTCCAGAGCGATATTCAATTGACTGATAGCTGTTTCAAAGGAATTACCTGAATAGTATAAGGTTAAATCATCAGCGTACTGAAGAATCTCGCAAAAAGGCAATACTGTCAGATCCAGGTCGTGGGTGTACAGGCTATATAATATAGGACTAAAAACTGAGCCTTGGGCTAAACCCTTCCACACTTTTCTAGCAGACATTAACAAGTTGGGAGTCTTAACTGTTATAGTTCTTTCGGCCAACATATTATAAATGAATCGAACCAATTTCTGAGGGAAACCAATTTGTGTCAGTTTTCTCCTGAGCACTGGAAGAATTACGCTATCATATGCTGCTTCAATGTCCAGAAATACTCCAACCAGATATTCTTTTTTAATTATTGAAGTACGAATGTCTGTAGTCAAGATGCTAAGACTATCCATAACGCTCATACCTTTTCTAAATCCATATTGTGTCTTAGCAAGAAGGTTGTTATGTTCTGAGAACCACTCTAGTCTATTTTTTATCAGATGCTCTGTAATTTTCGCTAAAGCAGAAGATAGAGCTATTGGTCTATAATTATGAGAGTTGGACGGATCTTTTCCAGGCTTCAAAATTGGGATGACAATTTGGGACTTCCATGCAGGTGGAACTATACCATATTCAAAAAATGTGTTAATAATATTTAAAAAGTAATCCTTGACCTTGTCTGTTGCGTTTTTTAGGAATGAATACGGAATACCGTCACCTCCTGGAGCAGTGTCTATTAGTCCATTAAGGGCTAGTTGTAGTTCGGAATAAGAGAAAGAGGAATCCAGATTATGTAAAGATGGAAGAGGACATGAAATGGAGGGAAAGCAATCTATGTTAGGAACAAAAGGAGGAGCTATCTTGTTGGTAAAATCCTCAATCCAAGCACTAGGGTCAACACTAGATGAAGTGTCTGGACGGAATGAACCTCGGTAACGTTTGACTTGCTTCCAAACCAAAGAAGATGGGGTCCTAGGTGACAAACTTTGACAGAAATTTATCCAACCTTGTTTTTTTTTTTTTGAACAACCTAGTGGCTCTGGCAGCAATATGTTGGTACTCAAGGAAGTTCCCCATAGTCATTGAGTGCTTGTACACTTTTTCAGCCTCCTTACGTTCCTTAGCAGCAGCTGTACACTCAGCATCCCACCAAGGAGTTGACACCTTGAAATTAAATGGTTTTTTTATAGGAAAATTTTCGTCAGCACTCGAGGAAATGGCTTCCACGAAATTTTGATAAATTTGGAGAACGTTTATGTAGTTGGATGGAGGAAAGGACTCTATTCGGGTTTCAAGGGCTAAGGAGTAAGACGACCAGTTAGGGTTAGATAGCCGGTATTTAAGTAGAGGGTTAAAGTTACGAGCAGGTAGAGGTCTGATAGAAAAGAAGATGGAGATCGGAAAGTGGTCACTGCCATATGTGTGAGAGAGAACTTGCCAAGAAAGAACAGAAGCTAAAGCAGGTGAACAGATGGTGAGGTCAACCGCACTGTTTGGGTTTTGGGTAGGAGACACTCTACGGGTGGGAGAACCATTGTTAATGATACAAAGGTTTAAATCATCGAAAATATCAAGAAGGGAAAGGGCAAAATCATTATCGGCACTGCAGCCCCACGAAGTGTGGTGGGCATTGAAATCACCCATCACAATCATGGGAGGCTGGATTGCCGAGAGAAGTAAGAGGATATCGGCTATCATGGAAGAATGGGGATGAGATATGTAGATGGAAACATAGGTGATATCCACTACTTTAGCAGCTACGATATTAATGTTGGGGAGGGAGGGAGGGAGGACGATTTGGGAAAAAGAGAGAGAACGTTTTACAAATAAGCAGCAACCGGAATACCCGTCAGCCCTGTCATCCCGCAGGCAAGAGTAACCAGGGACTCGAAAACGAGAACCAGGCACCAGCCATGTCTCCGAGATGGCAATGACTGATGGGTTAAACTTGTTAATCAAGTGAAGAAGGCTAAATTTCTTGGGACGAAGGCTTCTTGCGTTCCATTGTAGAATGACTTGGTCCATAATTAGAAATTGATGAGATCTGGGAAAGTTTTTGGGCAACGTGGGACGGTAGGTTGAAATTATACTGAGAGATAATAGTAATAAGTGTAGAAAGAAGGGCATCCAGGATGCTATGATCCTGGGAGAGGGGAGAAGATTGAGATAAAGCAAACCCATTTGGAAGGACAGAAGACTCTTCCGCAGTTATGGCACTATGAGCTGATCTGTCAAACGATTTGGACAACGGAGCTCTAGGGCGGGGAGAAGAAAAAACAGTTTTTCTATAGCTACTAGTAGATGATTGGGATTGGATGGGAAGGAAGATAAAGGAGTGAGTGATGAAGGAAATGAAGATGACTGAGCAACTTCTGCATATGGACGGCTTGATCTTGGGTAACGATTGGAAGCTTCATCATAAGATAAATTTTCTTGCGACATCAGGATTTTTACAGCCTTTTGTCTGCCCTGCTCAGGGCAACTCTTGTTGCTAGCAAAATGATGCCCTAAACAATGCAAACAAGAGGCATCTGTCTCCTCAACATTGCATGAGTCACCAGTATGAGGCTGGGCACATCGGAAACATCTGGGCTTCGAGCGGCATTGAGATTTAATATGGCCGAAACGACAACAGTTAAGGCATTGTATAGTAGGAAATTGATAAGACTCTACCTGTAGAGAAGTATGAAAAGAAAAATCCTTTGGGAAGGCATTGGCCTTGGAAGGTTATGACCACAGTTTGGGTAGGGATCCAGGAGGGTATTCCTTCGGTAACTACTTTCCTGTTAAGTCTGCGAGTTTTAAGCGGGATACCACATCCATTGGGGACTACAAGGAATTCGCAAACTCGTCCATCGACAGGTCGACGGGGACGTGACGTACTATACCCATTTTCGTAATATTATAATTTGGTATGGAGGCGACAAATTTGTTGGCTTCCAGGATGGGATTATCTAGGAAGCTGTTCGCTGCTTCACTCGATGTAAACTCTACAGAAACTTTGTTACGACCCACTTTTTGATTCCATCTGGGCAAATATTAGCGACGTGATTCTTACAAAGAAACTGGCCAAACTTGATAATTCTTATTGAGGCGTCAGTAGCAAGGTCAGGGTCTGAGCGGGAAATATGAACCAAAATGGGCCTTTCTCTAAATCGGTATATTGTTTGATACCTATTACTAGGGATGGGTGTATATACACATTTTGCATAGAGGAGTTAGATAATTCATGATTAACAACTGTTTTCTTCGCAACCGTTTGACCGGAAACATCAGTAGCTCGGCGTTTAGCACCAGTTGATGATGAAGACGTGAAGATATCCGGAGGGACAGGAGGAATTGGATTCTTGGCGTCCATGATGGACGTCAAAATTTAATAAAAAACCAGAAAAGTGCAAAATAAGATCCACCCGCCGTATTAAATTATACCACCACCTAGTAAAAACACAAATACGTGATATTTCGCGAACACAATGCCCGTTAAGGCACAATTATTCGTAATTTTCAATAAAATTCACGACTCCCGTGTGACAGCTATCGAAAAAATTTTTCCAATCGTAGTCTATCATAACTTTCTTGTTGACTTAAATGACATCGAAAGTCATGAAAAATCATTGCACGAAAATTTTCTCGTGTTAAATTCATGTTGACGTGACACAGACAATTTTCAATTTGCCGCCAAATCGTAAAACAAATGACAAATGAATGAAGTATATACTCAGTAATATTGGCAAAGAGTTCTATTTTCAAATTATAGAATTATTTTTTTATTATATTGTTTATAAGTGGCCAGTTCTAAGAACTTTCAGTTTGACCCTCGTATTACTTACCTCGTTTATAAAAATCCAGTGCTGTTTCTTTCCCTATTCCTGTGTTGCATCCCGTGATGATAGCAGTCTTCCCGACGAGTTTGGCGGTGCTGTAACACCTTCCGCTGAACAGTGGCATCTTTACTTTCTTCAAACACTAATTATTATTAGGTACAAATAAATTACACTATGAAGTATATTCTGCAGTTTTACATTTAAGAAAATTTTCAACAGCTGATTCACAAGCACAACCGCCAATGCCAGGCTGCACAAACGAAATCGAAAGCTATTTTAAAGGTTAATAAACAAGTAGGTAAGCCTAGTGTGTCTGTCTGGCCATCCGACATCGATACATGTTATCAATTACTAGCGAGTTGGGGAGCTATTGTCGTATTTTCCACAAAAACTGGATGGACATTTTCGATTACCTTATCTGGTCACACTTTACACCCAGTCAGCGTGACTTGACTGTATCGTGATCTTATCATCACGTAGCATAGAGTCATGGTTATTTGTAAGATTATACAGTAGGTACATACCTACATATACCTAAGTTGTTTGAATAGGTATTATGTTATGGCTGGTAGAAAATAATGTACCTAATCTATACTCATAATTAAACATAGAGGACAAATAACTAAGGTATGTACTCAATGTAATTATATTACTTACTAGCAGCGCCCTGTGGCTTTACCCGCGTACCTAGTTTACGAAGTAACTATTTTCTGATCTGTGACCTAGTTCCTGTTCCGTCCCTCAGACTATGTTCTATATGTGTTCCAAATTTCAGCCTGATCCGTTCATGCGTTACGACGTGATTGAGCAACAAACATCCAAATATCTTATCCTCCTAAATATAATCCAAACATCGACATTTATTTCATAATACTATTATTAATATGAAGTAGGATATTATAAGACTGAAGAGTTTATTTGTTTAAACGCACTAATCTCAGGAACAACTGGACGGATTTATTTTGTTTGTCTAGTACTGTTATGTCTGGTCTATTGTAATGTATGGTTTTATCTGTAACAATAGTCCTGTCCCAATATAATTTGTTGTTTGAGTCTTCGAGGACAGCCTATGGTTTGTATTTGTAATATGGTACCTTTTCTTTAACTAGTCTGTATTTCAAGGGTAAGGATTGATGAACTATTGAAGCTATTTGATCGTGCCTGTGTTTATAATCCGTCTGGGCTATTGATTTGCATGCACCTGTAATATGTTGAATAGTTTCCGAAGACAGGTTATCTAATATATAAAATTCTTCTGTCACGGGGTGCGTGAACTCCTCCGAAACGGCTCGACCGATCCTCATGAAATTTTGTGAGCATATTGAGTAGGTCTGAGAATCGGCCAACATCTATTTTTCACACCCCTAAGTGATAAGGGTTGTTCACCCTACATTTTTTTTTTTTAATTTTCGATAAAAAAAAATTTGTTTTTATTTTTTTTATGTGGCATTAAAAAATACATACAACCCTAAATTTTTACCCTTTTATCACCAACCCCTATTTTTTTATCTATATAATTATATAAAAATCAATGCCACTTTTCGTTGTAAGTGAACTCCTTCTAAACGGCTCGACCGATTTGAATGATTTTTTTTTCACAACCCTAAGTGATAAGGGTTGTTCACCACTAAAAATATTTTTTTAATTTTTGGTCAATTTTTTTGTTGTAATTTTTTTATAATGTGGCATTGCATGGCATGACAAGAACAAAATTAAAAATTTTGATTAACCCCCGACTACCTCGGATCTCGGATTTGTAATCTGTACAACATTCTGCTAGTCAAGCCCTTTCATTTGATACCCATATTGTGGTAGTAGTGAAAAAAATAATGTAATTCGCCATTTTGTGGTGGCGGCCATCTTGGATTTGAGATTTGTTATTATGTATTGTATTCTACTAGTCAAGCCCTTTCATTTGATACCCATATTGAGATAAGTTGTGAAGAAATATTTTGTCCGCCATTTTGTGGAGGCGGCCATCTTGAATCGATATTAAAAAAAACGCAAATCGGCCCATCCGTTTGAGCATCCGTTTGAGCTCTACGGTGCCACAGACAGACACACACACAGACAGACAGACAGACAGACATCGACGTCAAACTTATAACACCCTTTTTTCTGTCTGTGGTCGTCTGTGGGGATGGGCCGATTTCAATGTAGACCGTGCGGATGACTAGGTTTGGTAGTGACTAGATGGCCGCCGCCACAAAATAGAATAGAACTTACCTTATGCAAATGAAAGGGCTTGACTATGACAAATTTCAAATCCAAGATGGCCGCTTTCACAAAATGGCGAAATACATTTCTGTTTCCACAAAAATGGCGAAATACATTTCTCCAACTCCCTTAACATGGGTATCAAATGAAAGAGCTTGACTAGTAGAATGTTGTACAGATAACAAATCCGAGGTAGTCGGGGGTTAATCAAAATTTTTAATTTTGTTCTTGTTTAATCTATTTTAATTATATAAAAATCAATGCCACTTTTCGTTGTAAGTGAACTCCTTCTAAACGGCTCGACCGATTTGAATGATTTTTTTTTGTATACGCTTGGGTTTTGCAGGGCCCTGGAAGGTTTAGATTCACAAATCAGCCCGGTTGATGGCACTGCACTTGATATTTTGGTTACTATCCGAGCGAATCCGGGAGGGGCCGCTAGTTATTAAATAAGAAAGGGGGTAAGGAGCGCGTGTAGAAATTCCCAACTCCGGCCGGGATTCGCCATCACACAACAAGATTCCACCGACGCAAGTTGTTGTGTGATGCCCAGGGTGCACCATGTGGTGCGTGGTTCCCGAGCCACGCTCCAACTCAAGCTGGACCATTAGGTACACATAAATTCCCAACATTCGTGAATATCAGTTGGGTGAAGAGAAAACAAACACCGTGACTGTATTTAATATTCTTTTATTTCATACTGAACATTACTCCTCAACCATTCCAGCCATTCGTTGGAAACATTTTTTGTAAGCGTTATTTCTTGGAACACTTCACTTCTAGACTTTTCTTGGAATCCTAGCTTTTGAAACATTTTGATGCTAATGTGATTTTCTAATGATATTTTGGCTTCGTAGCAAGCTAGTTTGATGTGTTCTATCCCATACAGCAGCATGAGGATCACGGCTTCCCAGCCAAGTTTCTTGCCTCGCGCCGACTCTTCCGCTATCATTATTTCAATTTCTCCCACAAAGTTTTCTTTGTTGGTAATAAATATGTTTGTGTCGCCAATCATAGATTCTGAAACAAATCAATGAAACAATATTTTTTTGTGGTTTTGCCCGTATGAAATTATTGATTATAGACTCGATAAGCGCTCCATCGTACAACCTTGGAACGGTTTGTATCAAGCGAAATGTAGGTATTATGAATCGCAAACCTACTGATAAATATAAATTATAGCTTTATAGAAAAAACAATAAGTCTACATATTTGTTAATCCCGAGGTACAATCAAAGTACCTAGATATACCTGTAATTTAAAGATTTAAACATACCTACGCGTGAATTACGACACAAATAAACAAAAATTACCCCATCGTTAGGATAAGCTTTTAATATCGACTCTTGAACATCGCCGTAGAGTTACAAGGTTCTGTTTTGGTTACTCTTATCTACGTCTTGTAATCAACAACTTGTCTTGTCTTCGTGTTTAACAGAGCTAAACACGAAACAGACTTTGATAAAAACCCTTTTCAATACTACAAAAATATTTCCAGGGAAACAAAATGGAAAGCTTATCTTGACTAACGCGCAAATTTACGATCACTTTAAAAGTACATACGCAGTGCCTAAACGCGGGAGCTCGTACGTAGACCCAAACATCCAAAGACCTAATGATCTACTCGGGTTTTCTCTCTCTGCCACACGATGGACCCGGCACCCGCACGGTAAATCCATGGAATGATAATTTTTCTACTTAAGTATTAGTGTGCTTGTATTTCAAAAGGAAACGAAATCGTTTTATGGTTGAGGTTTCAAAAGCTCGAGCAAAAACGTTTACCTTTGTAATAGAAACATGCCTAAACTGTGGTAAACATTACCTGAATGCCCATTCTCTGATGGGTATAACCGGGTTTATTCAAATCAAGGGGGAATTGGTTTCCTTCAGGTAAGCGCGCAACATCGTCACCACTTGTCCAGTGTCGGAGAGGCTGGTGATCTGTCATACAGGTTTTCCTAGTGCAGAGACCAGTCTCTCACATAGATAATCTACTACTGATAAGTATACTTTGAATAAGTTATTTAAAAAAATGTAAAACTTCTGTGTGAGATAAAATAAACTATTTATTTATTTATTATATTTATTATTTTCGTTTCTAAATTTTTTAGGTATTTTTTTTCTTTTCATATAAAGTTTTGTATTTAACTTAGTGCAATAATAAGTTTATCTATCTATCTATCGTTAAGCTGGGCTGGCTGGTCTAATCAGGAGAACGGGGACTGCGGATCCGGAGCTCTCGGGTTCAAATCTCACGCACACAACTGTATTTTCGTGTGCGTAATGGCGCTAACTTAAAACAGTGAACGAAAACATCGTGAAGAAACCGACATGTACCTAGAATCTTTCGAGGTTATGACTGTGTAACCCACTATAGGTGTTACTGGTACTGGAGATGGAAATGAAACCACGTCACTGTATATACTGCTGATTATATTGATGTTAACTGTACAAGTGACGCGGGGCGAGAGACTAGCTCGCTCTCCGCTGTCATCGACTTATATACTATATCTGGCACGTACACGTAAGTGCTCCTACATACACCCCTTCTTAAAAAAGGAGAAAAACATATAACAATCCAAAAAAACATTATTAAATCACAACTTGTTTACATTATAAAATTACGATAAACCTGTCACATGAACATATGTTTCCTTGATAACCTTGGCACATTGACTTCGAACCATTTTGCTCACTCAGCGTTCTAGCTTGACCTACTGACTTATAAATTGTTACTTTAGGTGTGCTCACATTAACTACACTATGCGGGTCTGACCTATCGTTCTGAATATCGGTTTTAGCGTCGTCTAAAATGTATGCCGGTTTTAAACGATCTATTGACACAGTACTAATTCTATCGTTAATCAAAACTTGGAAAACTTTTCCTTTTCGCGATATAACTTTATATGGCCCTGAATACGGAGGAATGAGCGGTCTTCTAACCGCGTCGATTCTCAAAAATACGTGGGAACATGAACTCAGATCCGCATGTACAAACATATTTTTACTAGATCTTAATTTCCTATCCTTAGGTCTAATCTTATCCAAGGTGTCTCTTAGTCTCATTATGTATGCTGGTGGATCGCTTACTTTAATGCTATTATCACCACAAAACTCTCCAGGCAAACGCAACCAATGACCTAACGTAAATTCCGCTGCGCTTGTGAAATCGTTATCCGCTTGACACGCAGCTCTCAACCCTAACATAACCGTAGGCAATTCTCTTAACCATTCTTGGTTGTTATCTAACCTAGCCATCAATGCAGTTTTTAATGACCTATGCCATCTTTCGACTTTACCATTGCATTGAGGGTGATACGGGGTAGTTCCAGTATCCAGTATCTTCATGAGATCTGTAAATAATTCACTTTCAAATTGCTTTCCCTGATCCGTCGTGATCTTCTTGGGGCAACCGAATTGACAAATCCAAGTCCCATAAACTGCCTCTGCGACTGTTCCTGCTGTCATATTCCCCACCGGAGAAATCTCTATCCATCTCGTGCGCCGATCTATCATCGTCACGCAGTACCGATAACCTTGTTCCGTCACGGGTAGTGGTCCTATTAAATCTACATGTAGGTAAATGTTCAAAACGGTCTCCTTCCTCGCAACTACCTAGTTTGGATACCGTATGTCGGACTATCTTACTTTTCTGACAACGAATACACGTCTTTACCCACTTACCTACGTCTTTATTCATTCCTGACCAAAAAAACTTTTTTACATAGTAAAGCACGTGACGCCCTAACTCCTGGATGCGCCAATCCGTGAAACTTTTCAAATATAGTTTTTCTGTACAGCTCTGGAATGTAAGGTCTAACGTGGTTACCAGAAGTCTCACAATAAATCTATTCATCTGTATCATCTAAACTCATGCGTTTCAGTTGTATGTTGCTGTTCGACCCTGATCTTAATAAATTTGCTAACTCTGCGTCCGTCGCTTGCTCTTTTGCCATTTCCGTATATTGCAACGCGGATGTAAAAGTTATCGATTGTATACGTGACAACGCATCAGCGACGGCGTTATGTGCTCCCATTACGAGACGTATATCACTTGTAAATTCACTAATATACAATAACTGTCGGGCACGTCTCGGTAATTCCTTATTCGATCCTATTTTCGAAAACGCATATGTGCGCGGTTTGTGGTCTGTATAAACTGCAAAATCTCTACCTTCAATCAAATCTCTAAAATAAATAATACCCGAATAAATCGCCAAAAGTTCCTTGTCGTACGTACAGTACTTTTTCTGGGATTCCGTGAGCTTTTTTGAAAAATAACCTAGGGGTCTCCATACTCCATTTTCCTTCTGTTGCAATACCGCGCCTATACTAAAGTCTGACGCGTCTGTCATAAGAGCTAACTCTGCCCCTGGACTCGGGTACGATAACGTGGCAGCATTTTGTAAGTTACACCTTTCAAAAGCTCTAATTGCCTCTTCAGTCCATACTATTCTACTCTTATCCTTTTTTGCACCGTGTAAATACCTATCTAAAATTCCTTGTACTTGTGCAGCGTTTGGTATGTGCGCCCTATAAAAATTTAACATACCCAAAAACCTGCGTAATTGCTCTACCGTCTCCGGTTTTGGATAGTCCTGACCTTGAGTCTTTTACTTGATAACCTTGAGTTTATCAAGTAAAGGACTTATTCCATTTTCCGAGACCTCGGACCCGGATCTGACTCTAATGGATTTTTTTTTTGTGGGGCTACCTTAAGGCTAAAGTGTACGACTCTAACCCGCGGTCAATTAATGACCTAAAAGAAAACATTCGCAGAGAAATGGCAAGCATTTCAGCAGTGACGTGCCGCGCAGTCATCGACAATTTCAGAAGGCGTTTGCAAGAGTGCCGTGACTGTAACGGATTACATTTGGACGACGTTATTTACAAAAAATAATTCCCGTTTTTCTAGCTATATTTACAAATAAAAATATTAATCATAGTGTAATTAGTTTTATTTTAATATTTTTTTTTCATTACTAAGGACTTTTGGACCATCCTGTATTTAACTTTTCTCAAAAACACATTTTCCTATATTAATTGCCATTTTATATTTCTGCAACCGCTTCTAGTTGTCTGCTTGCTTCTTGCTCTACGCACATGGCTGCTCACAACGCGTAGCATTTTCCTTGAACCGGAAATGGAACCTGCACAGCCAATCTGGATCACTTGGAGCTATTCTCTTCCGCGAACCAGACCTATTCCCGTTCCATTTCTGCCGGCTCCTGCTTCTCCCGCGCTCTCAGCCTTGAATCTCGGTGCGTAACGAGGCCACTTCTGAAGCGAGTTTCTTCATCTGGTTGACTAGGCCCGTAAAAGGTAAATAGGGTACCTGCTCGACGCTCCTGGACGCAGCAGCAATGTCGTGAGCGGTGGTGCTCTCTACGATATTGTCCGCTATACTTTCCAAACTGTCCAGCGCCTGGTCTTGACACACCACAATGACCGCTCTGACGAAACCTGGCATCCTCTCACTCCCTCCCTCCCTCGCAAGCTCTTTAACGTCTGCTCTGAAACCTGCGCTGATCGTCCTAATTCCGTCATACGACGCAGCAGATGCGTGGGCTTCTGCGAACCCAGTTCTAGTTCTGACACGAGCTTCTGAAACTGCCGCTCAGCACTCTCTTCGTAAACCTGCAGTAACCGGTCCTTCAGTGTCGTATACCTGTTGTTCTCCGGCGGCGCTGTCAACAGGTCACCACCTGTCGAATTAAGTCTCTCCCCATTTTTGAGATCACCATGTCATATTTTGTCTCATCTCCTTGTTTCCGCGGTGCCATCACTGCTTCAAACTGGGCAAACCATAACCGCGGCATGTCAACCCAAAAATCTGGAAGTCTCGTTGACACACCTATAGCGGCCAGGGGCAAATCATCGGAATGTGTCCGCTCATCACTCTTGCCCTGCTGACCCGCTTGCCCACTTACTGGCGTCGTGTGCGGAAACATTGTCGAAAGTATACAAAAAATTACGCAGCAACACCAAAAAAAAATGCTCCAAATCTTCACTGCAATTAACTGTTCAATTTCTGTCTGGGGTCACCACTGTAGATGTTACTGGTACTGGAGATGGGAATGAAACCACGTCACTGTATATACTGCTGATTATATTCCCGAGTCCCAGCAGTGGGAACATTCAGTGGGCTGCTTACGCCACATCGTAGACCAAATAGTCGCCTAAAACCAGGCTAGAGGGGTAATAAATTCGATAAAAACGATATTGTACAAAACAATTCTTTGTTCAAATCGCTAGGCGAATCAGTATCATCTACCTACTATTTCTAAAACTATTATCTATATTACTCGTATATTAAAAAGTAGCCTTTGATCACAACAACAAAAAAGTAGCCTTTAAATACACGTCACAACATGAGTACCCGATTACCTAAAATAAAGCAAAAGTGGTTCGCTGTCAGATCTTTACTGTGTATGAAGACCAAAGTAATGTATGGTGGTGATTTAATATAATAAGTGACAACTTACCTATTTCATCGCCGCTAATCCCGTATTTATTCCTCTCTAGTATTATAAATGTACACTCTGTAATAAGAAATAATTATTAAAATTCGGTTTCTTTCACGGTCAATCACAAAAATTATTATCTAACTTTTTTTTCACATATTAATACGAGTAACACAAGCAACAAACTCTATGTTCTAACTTACAATGTAAGAACTTTGTCATCGTACAGCCGTTTACTAGAGCTGACTGAAGCTCTAAGTAACATAAAATACGACATTATCGGATTGTCCGAAACAAGAAGACTGGGAACAAAAATAGAAGAATACAAAGAGTATATACTCTGCCACATAGGAGTCATAAAATGAAAGTACGGTGTGGGGTTTCTTATTAATATAGCCCATAAAGAAAACATAGAATGTTTCACTGGCATCTGTCACAGAATCGCAATACTCAACGTAAACATACATGGCAACCAAATATCTTTCATACAAGTTTATGCGCCTACAGAAACAGCAAGTGAAGAAGAAATCAACAATTTCTATATGGAATTATATAGAGCTATGAATATGGTGCACAAAACATATGTTATCATCGGAGACCTAAATGACAAGATAGGTCAACCAAAACCAAACGAGTTTTTGATAATGAAAATGAACGGGTACGGAGAGAGAAACCAAAGAGGACAAAGATTGGTAGACTTCGCTTTTGAAAACAAGATTGCAATTCTAAACACATACTTTAAGAAGAAACCAAAAAGAAGATGGACGTGGCGCGCTCCTGGCGGAGAGTATAAAAATGAAATAGATTATATTTTATCAAATAAACCTAGCATGTACAAAATATAGAGATACTAAACCTAAATTTCTCTTCAGACCATAGACCAGTCAGGGCAACATTTATTATTTGTAAACAGAGAAAGAGCCGAAATAATTACAAAACCTACTTAACTCTATGCTGAAAAATGAACAAGAAAAAATACTATTTAAAGAGAACATCTTATCTCGCTTACCAGACCTAGACTTAGAAGAGGAAGTATCAGCACAAGTATGTTACGATAAAATACAGTAAAAGCTCCCTATTCGCGCTTCCGTCATTCGCGTTTTCACTATTCGCGGATTTAAAAAATGCAACCCAATTTCTTTATTCGCGGCAAAAAATTTCTTTATTCGCGGATCTAAAATTTCATACAAAATTCCAATAGGTGTTTAACGCAATATCTTTTGCAAGTGCCGTTAAATGGTACCGCCGAGCACTTTGAACTAAGCCGCCTTTGTCGCATTTGCCGCAAACACCGCCGGTCGGCGTTTTTGAAAATGTAAACAAACAGAAGAAAGCAATCTTATTTCTGAAAAATAAAGTATATTTTAAATGTTGCTGTTCCGTTCTTTGGTAAAAGCCGCTTTGCCTATTTTATTGTTTTATCTTTCACATTCGTTACAAAAATTTTGATCGAGTAACACGTCTCTACTGCTCGCTTCGTTCTTCGTAATTAATAATGTCAACTAAAAAATTGAGAAACGCGTTTCTACACGAAAAAATCTGTGTTACCGCTTAAAGTGAAAATAGAAATGCTTGATCGTTTACGCCTTGAGAGTCATTTGCATCCATATCACGCTCATTCAATGTCAACGAATCAACTGTACGATCAATAAAAAAAACCGAAGATAAAATAAGATCATCTGTAGCTTCAACTTCATTGTCGGCGAAAATTGTTCGTGATCCAGCAATAGAAAAATGGAAGTGGCGTTGTCATTATGGATAGAAGACCGCAACCAAAAAAGGGTTCCCCTGAGTGGTCCATTGATCCGGGAGAAGGCAAAGCGTCTTTACGCTCATTTTAAAGAACCTGATGGTAGTTGTAGTGGTGAATGTACAGATAGAGGATTTCAGGCATCGGAAGGTTGGTTCAATAAATTTAAACTAAGACAATCATTGCATAACATTAAAATTGTAGGAGAAGCTGCATCAGCAGATACTGCTGCAGCAGAACGGTATCCAGAAGACTTTGCAAACCTAGTAGCTGATGGAGGATACAAACCTGAGCAAGTATTTAATGCAGACGAAACTGCACTGTTTTGGAAGAGAATGCCGAACAAAACATTCATTTCTAAAAGCGAAAAGTCTGCACCTGGATTTAAGGCAGCAAAGGATAGAGTTACACTGCTGCTATGTTCTAATGCATCTGGAGATTGTGTCATTAAGCCACTGATGCTTTACAGATCGCTAAATCCACGTGCTTTAAAAATCAAAACAAGGACAACCTGCCAGTGTTTTGGCGTGCTAATAAGAAAGCATGGGTAACAAGCGCTGTATTTTGTGACTGGTTTCGGAATTGTTTTGTTAAGGAAGTTGAAATGTACTTGAAAAAAAAGAATTTAGACTTTAAGGCACTTCTAGTTTTGGACAATGCACCAGGTCATCCTCGCGAACTTGAAGCTATGCATCCAAATATAAAAGTGACATTTTTACCTCCAAACACGACGGCTTTGCTTCAACCTATGGACCAAGGAATAATCCAGGCCTTTAAGCTCTATTACATTAGACGAACTTTCAAAATCGTATTGGATAATATGGAGTGTGATCCTGATATGAATGTTATGGAATGCTGGAAGAAATTTGACATAGCAAAATGCGTCGTAAACATAAAAGAATCATTGGAAGAACTGAAACCACTCACATTGAAGTCATGCTGGAAAAACTATGGCCTGCTCTGATTGCGGAAAATGACGAAGAATCCGTGCAAGTTCAAACTTTGACTGCAAACATAGCCGAAATTGCAAATGGAATAGGACGAGATGGGTTCGAACAGATAGAATCAAGTGACATTCAGGAATTGCTTGAATCGCAAGATGAAGATTTGACTGAAACCGACTTGGAGGAAATGTTAAATTCACAGCCCATTGAAGAAGAGGCTTCCACTAGCACTGAAAATGTGACATTTACTCTGAAAAATCTTAGTGAAGGTTTAAGAATGGCAAATGAGCTTTGCGATTTCTTTGTGAACATTGATCCATCTATGGAACGAAGTCTTAATTTTAAGAGGCAAATTGCTAATGCGACTGCTGAGTATCAGTCTGAATTGTCGGAGCTATTAAAAACTGCCAAGCAAGAGAAAATAACAAAATTCTTCAAACCATTGCCTAAGCCTGAGGATAATGATTAATCAAAATGTTCAATAACATCAATAAAATTGATTTTCTTATATATTTGTGTTTTTTATTTTGGCACCTAGGAACGTATCCCCTATAAACCCATATAAATTACCATTCTGTATTCACGGTTTCTGTATTCGCGGCATATTTATGGAACATATACCCCGCGAATAAAGAGATTCTACTGTAATAAAAATTATCTATCACTCAAAGCCTACAACATGCTCGAGTGATAAATAAAAACACCAGAGGAAGCCACAAAGTCTTATCTGATAAAACAATGAAACTTATAAAGAGAAGGCAAGATCTCCAAAAAACTAGAAATAAAAGCTGATCAATGAAAAATGAGACCTCGGCACTATACAAACTAATAAGCAAACTTATAAAGAAGGACTATTCCAAATACAGAGAGAATACTATTGAAAGACATCTGCTCCAAACAGGCAGCTCAAAAAAGCATTTAAAGAACTACAGACAAATAAGATTCACTAAAAAGCGATGGGAAAATACTAAATACTCGATCAGACATCATTAACATACTCGTAGCCACAGACTTCTATAAAACACTTTACAGCGACCAAAATCAGGATAACACTTACCATAATAATACAAATATTACAGACAAGAACTCAAAGGGATGTAGTGAACCAATTCAAGTAATAGAGGTCATTGAAGAAATAAAAAAAATTAAAAGATGATAAAAGCCCAGGCTCAGACGGTATTACTAATGAAGCTTTAAAAACAGTATATACCTTAATAGCTAGGCCACTGACTCAATTATTCAATCACATATTAGACACATACAAGACACCGACACAATGGTCAGAATCAAAAATAATACTAATTTATAAAAAAGGAGATCCATGCGACATTGCAAACTACAGACCTATAAGCCTGCTGCCCTGCGTGTACAAGTTATTCTCCACACTTATAAACCGAAGAATAAGTATTGCACTAGATGCTGAACAACCAATAGAACAGGCGGGATTTAGAAAGAATTTTTCCACAATAGACCACATTCACACCTTAGAACTGTTGATTGAAAAATACACAAAAAAAACAAATAGATTATAAAAAGGCCTTCGATACAATATTCCACAATAGCATCTGGAAAACATTAAATGAACTAGGTGTAAAAAATGAGTATACAGAGGTAATTAAAAGTATATATACAAATAACACAGGAAAAGTAAAACTAGAAAGAACTGGCCCTAGTTTTCCCATACAAAGGGGAGTACGGCAAGGCGACCCAACTTCATGTACACTGTTCATTGCTATCCTGGAGTCAACAATAAGGAAGTTAAATTGGAAAGGGTGGGGTCTGAACATAGATGGGAAACACCTGAGCCATCTTTGACTTGCTGACGACTTGGTACTCCTAGCGGAATTGAGCACAGAACTACAACTTATGATTCAATCCCTGAATGTAACTAGTAAACAAGTGGGTCTCGAAATGAATTTGTCTAAAACAATGATTATGACACAGAAAATGGGAAACACCTGAGCCATCTTTGACTTGCTGACGACTTGGTACTGCTAGCGGAATCGAGCACAGAACTACAACTTATGATTCAATCCCTGAATGTACGAGGGGTGATCCAAAAGTAATGATAATCAATAATAAACACAATGAATAAAATCAAAAACTAAATTTATTTCTCAACATAGTCTCCTAGCAAGTCTATACATTTAGTCCATCTCTTTTCTAAACCTAAAATTCCTTAGAAAAAAAATCTTTATCTTATCTCTCAAAAAAGTCCTCAACCGCGGCCATCACGTCGCTATCATCGTCAAATTTCTTGCCCGGAGGTGTTCCTTGAGTCGTGGAAAGAGATAGAAGTCACTGGGGCTAGATCTGGTGAATAGGGGGTGTTCCACCAGCTCAAAGCCCGCTTCCTGAATGGCAGCCATGGCAATTGCAGCTTTGTGAACCGGTGCGTTGTCTTGATGGAACAGCACTCCAGCCCGCAGTTTGCCTCGCCTTTTCTCCTTAATAGCCTCCCGCAATCTTCTTATTTGTTCTGCATAGTAGGAGCCTGTAATAGTGGCCCCTTTTCCAAGTAGTCCACCATGATTATTCCTTCAGCGTCCCAAAAACAGACGCCATAACCTTCCCTGCTGAGCTTGACACTTTGAATTTCTTCGGCGTCGGTTCATCGGATCGTTTCCATGTCATCGATTGTTGTTTTGTTTCAGGATCAAAATGGTGGATCCAGGTTTCGTCCATGGTCACAAAACGTGACAAAAATTATCCTTGTCTGCCTGGAACTTTTCGAGATTTGCTCTTGACATGTCGACTCGTTTCTTCTTTTGCTCGTCGTTTAACATTTTCGGTACCCAACGCGCGGAGACCTTTCTCATATGCAATTCGTTCACAAGGATTCTTTGAATGCTGCCATATGAGATCCCTGTGACCTCAGCTACATGCCTGATAGTCACTCTTCGATCTTCCAATACAACTTCTTCAACTTTTTCACATTTTCTCCAGTGAGGGACGTCGATGGGCGCCCTTCGCGGTGTTCGTCTTCCGTCGATGTTCTTCCCAGCTTAAACTCCTTAGCCCAGCGTGCAACTGTGGAATATGGAGGAGAACAGTCCCCAATGTTTCCACCAAGTCGCTGTGTATGTCTTTGGTAGACATTTTTTCAAGCAGAGGTATTTAATGACAGCTCTGACTTCGTGTTTTTCCATTTTGATGTTCACTCCTTGACAGTCCGTATTCAAATGAATGTAGCTCCCGGGAATCGTGGCCTATTTATATGATTTTTTTCCTGAACTAGTGGGTAATTGAGCAAGTGACTGTAATTTTTTTGTATTTTTGTGTGCACTAGAAATAACTGATTATCAATACTTTTGGATCACCCCTCGTAACTAGTAAACAAGTGGATCTCGAAATGAATTTGTCTAAAACAATGATTATGGCACAGAAAAGACTATAAAAATTGAAAATGCAATAATTAAATATACAGAGAAGTACATATATTTAGGAAAACAAATTACCTTGAACAGAAATAGTAATGAACTGGAGATTGAGAGAAGAACACAACTCACCTGGAACAAATTTTGGAGCCTCAGAGAGATCTTTAAAAGTAATATGCCAATAAACATCAAAAGTAGAGTCATGAATTCTTGTCTGCTGCCATGCCTAACATATGCATGTCAAACTTGGGTATACACTTCCAAAATCAAAAGTAAAATTACTACATGCCAGCGCGGGCTAGAGCGTAACATGCTTAATATTAAAAAAAATACAAAAGATACGACATAAAAAAATCAGAAGTATATCAAAAGCCAAGGATGCACTAACATATGCTAAGAAGCTGAAGTGGAAATGGGCGGGACATGTAGCGAGGCTTACAGACGACAGATGGACCAAAAGGGCCACAGCATGGAAAGGTCCAACAGGGAAACGCCGAAAAGGTAGGCCAAACACGAGATGGGAAGACGACGTTAGAGAAACGGCCGGAGCACATTGGAATAAAGTGGAGCACTTTGGAGGAGGCCTTCACCCGTGAAGGGGTTCTTGCAATTAGTGATACTTAAATTTGAAAAATTTATAAAACTAATAACAACTAATTATACTACAAAAAGATACTGAATAAGTTTATTTTTAACCATGGGCGTATGAAAATTAGTTTTAACTGTGTTGTAAGTTTATATGAATTTTTTCTAAGTTTAAATTTAATTCTGTTTTAGAAACTTTATGCAAGAAATATAAAGGCTTTTTTTTTTTTT